>CM076570.1:1597575356-1597882643 GCA_034641835.2 Pinus albicaulis
TATTAACTTGATCTTTAAGCTTGCAGGCATCCAGCATAGTTTTGAGAAGATGCGGTTGACCGACTTCAGAATTCAACTGTCCTGAAAAGACAGAGTCGGCAAGCGTAGGAGCAATCTTCTCTGTAGCATTGATGATACAATTGAGCGCACTGTGCTGACTATGTGGCTTTACCAAGTACATCCAGTATGCGTCCCAATTCAATCTTGTCAGCCCTTGGATGGATTTTTCTCTTTCTTCTGCCTTTTGCCTCCATTCTGTTTGCAGTTGATTTACCTGTGGGAGATATCCTGGAACAGTTTCAAAAATCAAGTTAGCTTTGTGTAAATTGTCATTTACACAATCAATGAGAGTGTTTTCCACTGTAGATGCCTCCTCTGCTGCCCTTTCTTCCCTTCTGATTTGTGCATCCCAATTATTAAACAATATTTCTTTATGGTTCTCGTTAATGATGGGTGCACCAGCTTTTCTGCCTTCTTCTGTCTTTTTCCATGCTAGATAATCATTGATATTTTCATTAATCAAATCATAATCATTTCGTAAATCTACGACATGATTTGTGATTTTATCGCTTTCTTGGCACAAAGAATTCCATTGCAATATTTTTTGGCAGAAAACTTCCTCTTGTTGCAGTAGTTGATTGTTCAAAGAGATGGTTTCTGAAATGAATTATGGAAGCTTAGGATCATCCTTATGCTGTTTTTAGATAATCTGTATTTGTTTTTCTTTATCAGCCAGACTTTTTTGATGTCCTGTTTGCATTTCTTGAAGTTGTTGTTGTAACTCTTCAAGTTTTAATTGTGCTTCCTTATTGGCCTGTACCTGTTGCAATTGCTGTTGTAGAGCCTTTATCTGTTCTTCTTTTTCATCCAACAAAAGTTGTATCTCAACTGCTTTATCAATTGTTGCAAAAGCATAAGCTCCTGTTATTTGAGATAACTTAGTGAGATTATGAGTAGGCTCTGTGGTAGGATCTTTCCACAAAACATCTACTTGTTCTGCTTCAGTAGCAATTGCACTTTCTATTTTTCTCTTTTTCCTTTGTCTCTTTACTACTGCTTTGTATTTTGGGCTATAAAATACATCCAGAGGAGGAATGTCCTCTAAATTAAGTACAATTTCAGAGGAGGGTGTGATTGGTATGTGCTCTGTTATTGCGGCTGTGCTGCTTGTTCCTGTGTTCAAAACTTTGGTTGTCTGGACAGGGGTCTGTACATTCTGTCCTTCTACATTAATCAATTGATTAAAGGTTTCCCATTCTTTATCTAACTCAATGGTGACTGGCTGTTGCTGTACATTGGGTGGAGGAGGATTTGTTTGTTGAGAAGTCAAAATTTGCTGTTGAGTAAGCTCTTTAGATTGTGTAGAATCTTTAATGGATTCTTCCATTAAATCTTTCTTTTATTTAGACTTATTGGAGTGTTCAGAATCTCTATCAGATTTTGATTTGGATTTACCTGTACTTGAACTGCCGTTAAGACTAACACTAGGAGTTTGCTCCCTTGCAGGCTCTAAGCATAGATTATCCAAAGGAATAGGAATTAGTCTCCTTTCTCTGTAAAGCTTGAATTCATGGAATTCCTCTGGAGATAGCTGAGCTTGAGCTGAATTCAAAACTTCTTTGAATGAATTTCTTGCTTGGAACATATCATCAAAAAGATCCTGTTCCCCGGAAAATTCCCTTACTTTGATTGCATTGGTAAAATTCTTAACAATATCATTTGGGTCGAATAACCTTCTCGAAAATTTGAACAGCTGTAGGCATGTAATGTTTCCTATCTCTTGAAATGTATGACCAATATCAAACAGTGAAAATGTTCCACATTTTACGGGAAATTGTGGCCAAATGCCCTTTTTCTTCTCTTTTAAATCTTTTGTTATACCTCCCTGGCCACAGGTCTGATAAGAAATTTCTCGAGCTACAAGTCTATCTGGAACATATAGGGGTAACACATGGGGAGAAGCATAACTTCCAAAAACCCTAATATAGGTGAACAATTCTTCTCCAAACCATCTCGCGACGGGGAGAATATCAACTTTTGTTTCTGAGGATAACCTTGGGGCATCCTTATTATACAATGTTCTGTACAATGGCAGCATTATTCCATGACAAATTTGGTAAAAATGGGGGACAAACTTAGACTCCCGTAGTTCTTTATGGTACACATGAATGGGCAAAGGATCATGGATAGTCCATTTCCAGCCCATCACAGGGAATTTAGAGACATAGCAGATGGTGTCCATGACATAAGCAGATAAATAAAAAGGCGGATAAACCCGCTGGGAAACATTTCGTTTAGACCGGTAATGAAAAATAGCAGTGGTGAGATTATCAGATAGGATTTTGGCCCAATCTACAATTGTAGAATTAACAGCCGCATTCAACAAAGGAAGCCATTTGGGTAATATCATATTTATGTCAGGGTTTCCAAAAAGCCTGCATAACATGGCAGCAGTAAAACAATAAGGAGAGGTAAGTGAACCCGTGCTGTACATACCTTGTTTGTTCTTCTTCAATGGTTCACTTCTTTTGGTCCACTCCTTTGTGAATTCTGCCAAATTTGAGTGTTCTTTGGCAAACTCTTCCATAAATTGCTTGTTGAAAGTTGCCTGAGGTTCTGGCAGCTTATACATTAATCTCAGATCTTCTATGGTGAATGACCCAATTAGCTCTTCATATGGAGTTCTGAATTGTCTGTCTGAAATATCTGTGCTATCCAGCACCCATCTCACCATGTCTGTATATGGGAGAATCCTTGGCCTTGCTGCTATTCTATGCAGAAATGAGCAAGCCAAGTCTCTAAGGGTTGCTTGAGACGTATTCTTTGAACCTGATGTAGCTGCAACTTTTATCACCACAGGGTTTTCATCTTCTAACAGATTATACATTCCCTCCCAAGTGGATATACCGGCGTCCTTGTTACAGGCGGTGTCTGCGTATAGCGAAGCCATTTCTTTGTTCTCAGAATTTGAGCTCTTCTCCTTCTTACCCATAGTGTTTAGCGGAAGCTTTGTATAGTGGTCTGCTCCTTCGTGCCTGCGTTTTATGAATAAATGAGAGTAATGATATAAGAAAGGTGATGAGACTGTTTTGAATGTGAAAGCGGATGAAATATAATATTGTGAAACGACTTTCAATCTAAACACAATCTCTTTTCACATTAATAATCAATCCAATCACTTAATATAATCATTAAAGCGTATAACGGATTTGACATATGGGAAGATTGCCTTGGGATAGCGCGCCTACATGAATCTGCGACATTGCGATCTGCGATTTGTTGCGCAATATCGCAATATCGCAATGTCGCAATATCGCAAAATGAAGTCATCGCAGTCATAAAAATAGCGCAAAAGCGGAAATTGCGCAATAGCGCAAAAGCGCATATCGCAAAAGCGCAATCACGCAAAAGCGCACAATCGCAAAAGCGCACAATTGATAAGAGCACAAAAGATATTTATTAATCATTTCTGTTTTCTGCGCTATGCGATTTGCGATCAATGCGTTTTATATATACTATTTTGTTATGGATGTGCTATCTTGTTTCAAGAGCAATTTTATTATAATCTATCATAAACTTAAGTGTTTCTAAATATTCTTTCTAAGGGATTTCTATAAGTTTATGATAGAAAGTTTTATTTGAAAGACAAACAAATCCTAATTGATTTTTTTGGATTTTTTAACTAAGGGTCCCCATTTATTTAGTATTATTACTAATAATAAATAAAATGGGGGTTGTTGCTGGTCACAAAAATTGGCGATTCACTGAAAGAAATAGTTATCTCTGAAAAAATAAAATGAACATTCTATCTTTAGTAAGTAAAGGTTTTTAAAGATAATGAAAACTATCTTAGGATAATTCAAATAAAATGTCGCTATGAAAAAGAAAAATAAAAATCATTTCATAATTTATGTCTAATTCCTTAAGAAATAAAAACATTTTGGGTTATATCAAGCTTTGATTGGTGTTAATAATGAAGTAAATGGATCTCTCCAAGTTTTGGTTTTATAATATACTCTATTGCCATAGGTATTGCCTCTGCTGCCAGCAAACGTTCATAGTCTCGACAGGGCTACCTTTAAACCATTAACCATTCATTGTCCCATCCAGCTAAAATTATGACTTTTTAAAAGATAAATTCATAAGACCTATTATCTCATGTTTTTGTCTTTTATTTATTTTTATTCTAAGAGCCATTGTTCTGGTTTTGCAGCCAGTTAATAATAATGCCATTCACTAGTTATAATTAAACTGAACAAGCTGGCTCGTGATGAGACCCCTTGTCTTATATTTATAAGCCATTACCCTGTTTTGGTATGCAGTATTGGTAATGTCAGTTTTATTACTCCTCATGAACATGGTAAGTCAGCTCGTAATGAGACCTCTTATCTCTTAAAATTTTGTATAATTTCTTAGAATTACATTCTAAAAAAAAATCACAATTTAAATGGATGGGGTGAAATAGTTTTATCCTTAAGAATCAATGCATGACAATTTTCAGAGTTTTTTGAATTCCAAAACTTTGAAAAAATCTATACTTTGATAGATGACCTTTCTCTGCTTAATAAACTTTATAATGATTTACATTTTCCTCAAGTTTTCAAAAGATCATGTAAATGATTGAAATAATCTTTTCAAAGTTTAACATCTTATTTTAAACTATTCAAAAACTGTGATCATTACTTTAAAAAAATTTATTTACACAAAATAAATATTTATAATATTTTTCCGAAGAAATTTTCTCAAATAGTAAACAGTCAATCAGAGACTCATAAACAACCTTTATTTGTAAAAACAAAAACAATCAAAAACTTTGCAGAAAGAAATATATACAGTTTAAGAAGGGGTTACCTCCTTATGAAAAGAATTTCTTTAAGATAAGCCCATTTACAGGAAGAACCTGTTAAATCTTGGAGAATGAATGTATTTGATCTTATCTTCTCAACGATCTGAAATGGTCCAAGCCACATTTTCTGAAATTTGGTATGTTTACCTTTTTCTTCGTGTGCTTTATCTCATTTCAAAACGAGATCACCAATTGACAAATTTTTTGAGCCGGTAGAACTTGCATCAAAAGAAGATTTTACAAGCTGTTGATGTTTTTCATGAGTAATTTTTGCTTTATCCCTATCTTCTTCTAATTTAAGGATTTGATTATATCTCAATTGAATGGATGAAGAGGGATTTTCTTCAATAAAATGCACTAAGGCTAATGATGGAAGAGTTAAGTTTGATGGTATCACAACTTCTTTTCCATAAACCAGATTGAAAGGTGAAGTCCCTATTGAAGCTTTTTCAGTGATACGATCAGCCCATAATGCAAAGATTAAACATTTATGCCAATTATTTTCATTTTGATCAACAGTCCTTTTAATGATTTTGATAAGGTTTTTATTAGTGGATTCAGCCAAGCCATTACCTTGTGGATAATAATTTGCTGAATATTTTAATTTAAAACCTCTTTTGACTGCAAATTCAACTAAACTATTTCCAGAGAAGTAAGATGCATTATCAAAGACAAGAGCTTGAGGTACACCAAACCTGGTTATGATGAATTGATCTATGAAATCAATAATTGCATCAGAATTAGCTACCTTCAAAGGAATTGCCTCTACCCACTTTGTAAAGTAATCAGTTGCAGTAAGGATGTACTTGTGCTGTTTGGAAGAATGAGGTACTATCTCACCAATAACGTCAAGCCCCCATTGTTCGAATGGTTGCTCAATAGTTACTGGTTGCAAAGGAAAAGCTAGTTTCCTTTGTCTTCCACTTGCAGTTTGACAAATTTGGCACTTCCTAACGTAATCATGCGTATCTTTAAAAAGGGTAGGCCAGTAATAACCAGCACGAATTATTTTGTGAGCTGTGGTATCACCTCCAAAATGACCTCCTGCTAGTCCATCATGCAATTCCTGCAAAACCTTTTCAACTTCAGTCTTTTCTAAACATCTTAATAAAATTGAATCATAATTTTTTCTAAATAACACATTATCAATGATCTGGTATTTAATAGCCTTTAACCTTAAAGCGCGTTTACTCTTATAGCTAAGATTAGAAGGAGCATACCCATTTTTCAAGTAATAGATAAGATCAACATACTGAGATCCGGAATTTGTAACACTTATCTGACTTACTTGAATATCTTGATTTGAATCTTGATTTTCTGGTATGTTATGAGCTCCTACCAATAATCTGCAAAAACCTTGTCCTCTAACAATCTTAGTTGGTTTAATATCAATATCATATTCTTGCAAGGCTGTTACCCAGTTAGCTCTCTTTTCTCCTACTTCTTTTTGAATTAATAATTGCCTCACTGCAGAAAATGGGACAATGATTTTTGTATGTGTCTTCAAGAGAAAAGGTCTGAAATGTTTGATTGATTTAAACACAGCAAAGGCTTGTTTTTCAACATCGGAATAATTAAGCTTAGCTCCCTACAGATTTGAGCTAAAGAAATATATTGTTGCTTCGATTTCTTGATCATTGAGTTGTGTTAAAACGACTGCATAAGATGTTTCAATGGCCAGAGTATACAAAATAAAATCTTTAGAAAAATCTGGGGTATTCAATGCTGGTGCATTAATGATTGCTCGTTTGATTGAATCAAAAGCTTCTTTTTCTTTATGCGTCCATTTGAATATTGAATTCTTCTTGATCATATTTTTCATAGGTAAAACAATTAAAGAAAAATCAGGAATAAATATTTTAACAAAATTGATCTGTCCAAGAAATGATTGCATGGATTTTTTGTTATGTGGTAAAGAAATATCAGAAATTTCTTTCACTCTATCTGGATCAATATATATACCATCTTTTGACAGAACAAATCCTAAGAGTTTTCCTTCATCTAAAGCAAAGAAATATTTCTTGGGATTTAAGGAGATACCAAACTTTCTACATCTTTCAAATATTTTTTTTAAATCATGTAGATGATTGGCTCTCTTTTTTGAAAATACTGTTATGTCATCAAGATAAACAACAACCGATTTATTGATCAGACCTTTGAATGCTATATCCATGGCTCTTTGAAAAGTTGCTCCTGCATTTATTAGACCAAAAGGCATTTTATGATAAGCATAAGTTCCCCATTTTGTTCTGAAAGTTGTTTTCAATCTGTCATCTGGGTGAACTAAAACTTGATTATAGCCCGAAAATCCATCGAGAAAAGACATAAGTTCAGAACCATCTACCTTTTGAAGTATCTATTCCATGGTTGGCAATGGGAAATTGTCTTTTAAACATGCCTTGTTTAAATTTCTGAAATCAATACAGATTCTTATATCACCATTCTTCTTCCTTACAAGTACCATATTGGAAACCCAATTAGAGTGCCTGACTGGAAAAATGATTTTGGCTTTCAAAAGTTTATTAAGTTCTGATTTGATTTGACTTTCGAGATTTGGATGGATCTTTCTCAACTTCTGTTGAACAGGTTTAATATCAGGAAGCATTGGAATTGTATGTTGAATAATCGAAGTATCATATGTTTTTAGATCATCATAATTCCAAGAAAAAACGTTTTTATACTTGTTCAACAGTTTAATGAATGCATTCCTTTCCTCTGGTGTTAAATTGAGTCCTAAGTTAACGTTTTGAGGTTTAGAATCAGAACCAAGATTTACTAATTCAAACTTCAAAGTTGAGCTTTGAAGTTTCGTATTAGTAACTTTCTTGAATCTGTCTCTAATGTCATATAAATCCTCTAATTTAACAACAGATTTTGGAATGGGGTTTTCATTACCTTTTGAAGCAATTTGTAAATCATGATCATCTTCATCAATAATTTTCTCATCATATGATTTCTCTGAAGTCATGAAATTTAGAATATTTTGATCATGATAGAATACTCTCCAATTTGTAACATTATCTGGGACAGATGGACGAAAAATCAATTCTACAGAAAACCTATCAGGACTGCAATCTTCAGCAGGTAAGAGTTTAGATGCAACATTAGCTAACAAGTCAGCTGATGTATTCTGATTCCTAGGAATAGGAGAAATATTGAATGCTAAAAAATGAGTGGTGAGGTCTTGTACTAGGGTTTGATAGTGTTTAAGATGTCCTGAAGGGCAATGAATAGTATTCCTAACTTGTTTAATGACAATTTCGGAATCACCAAAAACTTTCAAGTATTTAACATCTAACTCTATAGCGTTATAAATTCCTTGAACCAAGGCTTCATATTCTGCGGTATTGTTAGTACACTCAAATTCTAATCTACATGACAACATGGTTTTCTCCCCATTTGGATCAATTAGGATGCATCCAGCTCCAGCTCCATCACTAGATTTCGATCCATCAAAATATAATGACCAAAATAAAGACTTCTCTATTGGCTTATCTACAATTACATCAAAAATATTTACAATTCTGGAAGTATCAGATTGTGAAAAATTTTCTATCTGAGAAACAAAAGTATTTACAGAAAAAGGTGATTGAGGAGCTTTGAAATTTCCAAGAAATGATTCAGCAGAATAACCTCCAAGAATATTGTTGTTGAATGCTACAGGTTCATTAGGTTGTTCAAATTCAGTGACAGTGTGCGTCATATGTTTTTCTCTTTCAATTTTGATTTGATTTGGTTTTCCTTTGTAGAGAAGCCACATATGTGAATAATCAGTTGAGATATAACCGTTAAGTTTCGCAGACCAGTCCCTGCTCAAGATTAATCCATAGAATTCAGGAATATCAGCAATCAGAATATCAATTCTTTGGACAATCCTAGGATCTGAGGCTAATCTGATAGTAGCTGAATTGATTTCTCCTACCACTTGGACTTTAGAGCGATCCAACTGAACGATATGAACTGCTGATTTCTGTGGTTCAATATTCAATTTAGCACAGACAGAAGTAGGCATTATATTGGAGGAAGCTCCAGAATCAATCAAACAATTGTGCAGATTTTTGTTGTACATCTCATAAGTCAAAAGAAAAGGAGGAGTTTGAGAATTTGACTTTTCCCCAATGAGCACAGTATCAGTAGCATCTACCTTATCTGGTGGCTTACCAGTTCCTCTTGCTGCTTTTGCAACTACACCGCTTGGTAAAGGAGCAATTGGTGTAGCGTTTAATTCTTTCAATAGCAACTTTTGCTGGTGTTTCAGTTTGCTGAGTTCATGCAAGGAAATGTTGGCTTTAATCTTTTTCATGTCTTCAACAATATTGTATTCCATATGATCTGACACTACTAAAGTTTTCGCTGTTGATGTGAGAGGATTAGAAGAAGATGGCTGATTTTGAGTAGGTAATGGAGAAGTTTTCTTTACAGTGGGTTTGTCTTTGGTACTTGGATTTGTAATTTTCTTTTTCGGAACTGTTTGCACTGGTTCTGCTGTAGATTTACTCCTAGTACTTACAGGCATAGCTTCTTCACTATCAGAATTAGGGAGAATAAAATCCCACATTCCATTTAATTCAGCTATTTCTTCATTTTCGTCTTCTTGATCTGATACTATAGATGTATCTTCTTCTTCTTCTTCTTCTTCTGACTCTGCATTAGGGATTACATTAGGAGGTTTAGATTCAACTTGGTTTCTTCTGAAATTTCGGAATGGTTTCTTGGTAGAAGTTTCAGCCACTTGTTTTCTAATTTCAACCATTTCATTTGACATGGTTTTAAGAACTTTCTGTAAACCTTCCATGTCATATGGATCTTTGGCCTTTTTCTTTGAATCATCTCTAAAGCTGACTTTCTTTGATTTCCTTTCTTCAGTAGCATTTTTCTTTTCCAGAGAAGTAATACGTTTTTCCACTGCAATATCTTCTTTCATATTCTCAGCTAATGTAGGCTTTGCAGCTCTGTCTACAAAAATTGCTATGTTTGAGGGTAAGGCAGTTATATACCATTCGATTCTGACTTGCTCACTAGGTTGTGAATCTATATGAATTTTGTTCAAGAGTTTGTTGAATCTAGCATTGAATTCTTTTATAGGTTCCTTGGGTTCTATTTTCAAATTTGAGAGATCATTGAGTAAAGTTGCAATTGATCGATCATCTCCAAATTTGGTCAAAAAATGATCTGCAAAAATGTCCCAACTTGTTATAGATTCTGATGGTAATGAAAAATACCATGATCCTGCTACTCCTGAAGAGTATATGGTAATAATCTAACTACAACATCTTCATGTATGACTCCATTCAAATTAATAGCCAGCATAAAATTATTGATATGTTCTTCAGCTTGAATGTTAAGATCTGGGCTAAACTTTGGAAGCCATTTTCCAGGATTGTCTGGTAAATCATGTAAAGGTGCAGCCATGTTGACTGCTCCTGGAGTAGACCATGGTCTCTGTGCCATTATTGGGAGGACTATTGGAGGAATAGTAGAAATTGGTGGAATTTGAATAGAAGTGGTTGGAATAGATGATTTTGAGATTGATGAGGATTGAGTAGAAGATGTTTGTGGAGATGATGATTGAAGAGATGATGATGAAACAACTGCACTTTGTTGAGTTGTGCTTTTGGAAACAGGTGATTGAATATGAGATGATGAACTTGTATCACTTTCTGTTTCTGATTGAATTCTTTTTTTTTTGCCCTTACTAGGTAAAGGAAATTCTTTCGGAGGAATACCAAGTTTTTCACTTTGCAATCTAGTAAGAGGTTTTGAAGGAATAAATTTTGAGCTTACACTACCTTTATATATTTCAGACTCTTCTAAAGATAATGAGAATCCTTTCAATTTATGAATTAGATCTTGAACTTCAGGAGACTCAGGATGTTGTTTGTCTGAATGTTTTAAGATTTTGGTAGTGGGTGTCTGAATATTTTCTGCAATTTCTTCTCTTGGATTCTGAATTTCAGAAGAAATTGAAGAAGATAATGAGGGTGTTCTGCTCTCAGAATGGCTTGTGGATAAAGATTTACTTGCCATTCATAGCTCAGGCCCTCCTTCTAGCGCCAAAAATGTTGAAGCCTATAAAATCTCTGCTTCAAACATAGGGGAAAACCACCCGGTCGGGACCTTAAGACAACTCCTTTTCCGTTTGGTGTGGTGGCTCCGACTGGATTTAAAGGACCAGTTTCCTTGTAACTAAATGGATTGGATTGGATGGGTGGAAATGGGACTAAACTAACTGAAATAAAACTATCTAATTTAAGCTAAATACTGATAAAGAAATTCTAACACTAACTCGGGTAGCTATATGTGAATACAACTTAAGATTGTTCCAATTCAACAATAACCATGAAAATGTATTATTAATTAAATTGAAATATGCAGAAACAAATAAAGATAACTCTGTTTAAGAAATTAAATAGAGTTATATAAACATATTGCATTCATCATTGTATACCATTTACATGTAACTATGAAAAATAACGTTTCAATTATACTCAGAAATGATATATAAAAGAAAGTGTTGTGAAAACCAATATACATATAAATGATAGCAATTTTAAACCGAATATCATAAAACAAAAGAGATCAACAGTGAACAGATAGAAATACCTTGTTCATCTTGAAGACTTTCAAATGCAATCTGATACTCTATCTAGTAACTATGATGCAAAACCAAATTCCAAGGTATAGAAATGCAACACTTCAAAGATAATTCCGCATGAAAATCACCAGATGTGATCCTTTTCAAAAAATATATAAGACAATGGAGTACAGAAATGCAATCTCCAAGTCCAAAAATATTAAGATCCAGGACCCCTCTCTAAATGCATGAGAGGGGTTTTAATACTACTTAACTAACTCTAAAAATAGTTTATTACAAAAATTAAGGATTCGGTTTAATGACCGTCCTTTTCCTAGGCTAAAATACAGTGAAATTAAAACTAAATCTATCTATCTATTAACTTGATCTTTAAGCTTGCAGGCATCCATCATAGTTTTGAGAAGATGCGGTTGACCGACTTCAGAATTCAACTGTCCTGAAAAGACAGAGTCGGCAAGCGTAGGAGCAATCTTCTCCGTAGCATTGATGATACAATTGAGCGCACTGTGCTGACTGTGTGGCTTTACCAAGTACATCCAGTATGAGTCCCAATTCAATCTTGTCAGCCCTTGGATGGATTTTGCTCTTTCTTCTGCCTTTTGCCTCCATTCTGTTTGCAGTTGATTTGCCTCTGGGAGATATCCTGGAATAGTTTTAGAAATCAAGTTAGCTTTGTGTAAATTGTCATTTACACAATCAGTGAGAGTGTTTGTCGCTGTAGATGCCTCCTCTGCTGCCTTTTCTGCCCTTCTGATTTGTGCATCCCAATTATTAAACAATATTTCTTTATGGTTCTCGTTAATGATGGGTGCACCAGCTTTTCTGCCTTCTTCTGTCTTTTTCCATGCTAGATAATCATTGATATTTTCATTAATCAAATCATAATCATTTCATAAATCTACGACATGATTTGTGATTTTATCGCTTTCTTGGCACAAAGAATTCCATTGCAATATTTTTTGGCAGAAAACTTCCTCTTGTTGCAGTAGTTGATTGTTCAAAGAGATGGTTTCTGAAATGAATTATGGAAGCTTAGGATCATCCTTATGTTGTTCTTGGATAATCTGTATTTGTTTGTCTTTATCAGCCAGACTTTTTTGATGTCCTGTTTGCATTTCTTGAAGTTGTTGTTGTAACTCTTCAAGTTTTAATTGTGCTTCCTTATTGGCCTGTACCTATTGCAATTGCTGTTGCAGAGCCTTTATCTGTTCTTCTTTTTCATCCAACAAAAGTTGTATCTCAACTGCTTTATCAATTGTTGCAGAAGCATAAGCTCTTGTTATTTGAGATAACTTAGTGAGATTATGAGTAGGCTCTGTGGTAGGATCTTTCCACAAAACGTCTACTTGTTCTGGTTCAGTAGCAATTGCACTTTCTATTTTTCTCTTTTTCCTTTGTCTCTTTACTACTGCTTTGTATTTTGGGCTATAAAATACATCCAGAGGAGGAATGTCCTCTACATTAAGTACAATTTCAGAGGAGGGTGTGATTGGTATGTGCTCTGCTACTGCGGCTGTGCTGCTTGTTCCTGTGCTCAAAACTTTGGTTGTCTGGACAGGGGTCTGTACATTCTGTCCTTCTACATTAATCAATTGATTGAAGGTTTCCCATTCTTTATCTAACTCAATGGTGACTAGTTGTTGCTGTACATTGGGTGGACGAGGATTTGTTTGTTGAGAAGTCAAAATTTGCTGTTGAGTAAGCTCTTTAGATTGTGCAGAATCTTTAATGGATTCTTCCATTTTATCTTCCTTTTCTTTAGACTTATTGGAGTGTTCAGAATCTCTGTCAGATTTTGATTTGGATTTACCTGTACTTGAACTGCCGTTAAGACTAACACTAGGAGTTTGCTCCCTTGCAGGCTCTAAGCATAGATTATCCAAAGGAATAGGAATTAGTCTCCTTTCTCTGTAAAGCTTGAATTCCTGGAATTCCTCTGGAGATAGCTGAGCTTGAGCTGAATTCAAAACTTCTTTGAATGAATTTCTTGCTTGGAACATATCATCAAAAAGATCCTGCTCCCCGACAAATTCCCTTACTTTGATTGCATTGGTAAAATTCTTAACAATATCATTTGGGTCAAATAACCTTCTTGAGAATTTGAACATTTGTAGGCATGTAACGTTGCCTATCTCTTGAAATGCATGACCAATATCCAACAGTGAAAATGTTCCACATTTTATGGGAAATTGTGGCCAAATGCCCTTTTTCTTGTCTTTTAAATCTTTTGTTATACCTCCCTGGCCACAGGTCTGATAAGCAATTTCCCGAGCTACAAGTCTATCTGGAACATATAAGGGTAAAACATGGGGAGAATCATAACTTCCAAAAACCCTAATATAGGTGAACAATTCTTCTCCAAACCATCTCGCGACGGGGAGAATATCAACCTCTGTTTCCGGGGATAACCTCGGGGCATCCTTATTATACAATGTTCTGTACAATGGAAACATTATTCCATGACAAATTTGGTAAAAATGGGGGACAAACTTAGACTCCCAGAGTTCTTTATGGTACACATGAATGGACAAAGGATCATGGATAGTCCATTTCCAGCCCATCACAGGGAATTTAGAGACATAGCAGATGGCGTCCATGACATAAGCAGATAAATAAAAAGGCAGATAAACCCGCTGGGAAACATTTCGTTTAGACCGGTAATGAAAAATAGCAGTGGTGAGATTATCAGATAGGATTTTGGCCCAATCTCCAATTGTAGAATTAACAACTGCATTCAACAAAGGAAGCCATTCGGGTAAGATCATATTTATGTCATGCTTTCCAAAAAGCCTGCATAACATGGCAGAAGTAAAACAATAAGGAGAGGTAAGTGAACCCGTGCTGTACATACCTTGTTTGTTCTTCTTCAATGGTTCACTTCTTTTGGTCCACTCCTTTGTGCATTCTGCCAAATTTGAGTGTTCTTTGGCAAACTCTTCCATAAATTGCTTGTTGAAAGTTGCCTGAAGTTCTGGCAGCTTATACATTAATCTCAGATCTTCTATGGTGAATGACCCAATTAGCTCTTCAGATGGAGTTCTGAATTGTCTGTCTGAAATATCTGTACTATCCAGCACCCATCTCACCGTGTCTGTATATGGGAGAATCCTTGGCCTTGCTGCTATTCCATGTAGAAATGAGCAAGCCAAGTCTCTAAGGATTGCTTCGGACATATTCTTTGAACCTGCTGTAGCTGCAAATTTTATCACCACAGGGTTTTCATCTTCTAATAGATTATACATTCCCTCCCAAGTGGATATATCGGCGTCCTTGTTACAGGCGGTGGCTGCGTATAGCGAAGCCATTTCTTTGTTCTCAGAATTTTAGCTCTTCTCCTTCTTACCCATAGTGTGTAGCGGAAGCTTTGTATAGTGATCTTCTCCTTCGTGCCTGCGTTTTACGAATAAATGAGAGTAATGATATAAGAAAGGTGATGAGACTGTTTTGAATGTGAAAGCGGATGAAATATAATATTTAAATTGTGAAATGACTTTCAATCTAAACACAATCTCTTTTCACATTAATAATCAATCCAATCATTTAATATAATCATTAAATCGCATAACGGATTTGACATATGGGAAGATTGCCTTGGAATAGCGCGCCTACATGAATCTGCGACATTGCGATCTGCGATTTGCTGCGCAATATCGCAATATCGCAATGTCGCAATATCGCAAAATGAAGTCATCGCAGTCATAAAAATAGCGCAAAAGTGGAAATTGCGCAATAGCGCAAAAGCGCATATCACAAAAGCGCACAATCGCAAAAGCACACAATTGATAAGAGCGCAAAAGATATTTATTAATCATTTCTGTTTTCTGCGCTATGCGATCTGCGGTCAATGCGTTTTATATATACTATTTTGTTATGGATGCGCTATCTTGTTTCTAGAGAAATTTTATTATAATCTATCATAAACTTAAGTGTTTCTAAATATTCTTTCTAAGGGATTTCTATAAGTTTATGATAGAAAGTTTTATTTGAAAGGCAAACAAATCCTAATTGATTTTTTTGGATTTTTTAACTAAGGGTCCCCATTTATTTTAGTGTTATTATTTATTAACAACAGTATGGGGGTTGTTGTCATCACAACAATTGGCGATTCAACGAAAGAAATAAATGCTTATCTCCCGAAAAATGAAATTAACATTCTATCTTTAGTAAGTAAAGGTTTTTAAAGATTAATATGAAAACTATCTTAGGATAATTCAAATAAAAAATGTCACATAAAAGAAAACAAAAATCATTTCATAATTTTCGTCTAATTCCTTAAGAAATAAAACATTTTAAGTTATATCAAGCTTTGATTGGTGTTAATAATGAAGTAAAACATCCTCCAAGTTTTGGTTTTATAATATACTCAATTGCCATAGGTATTGCCTCTCACGCGCAAACGTTCATAGTCTTGACAGTGGTTACCTTTAAACCATTAACCATTCATTGTCCTATCCAACCAAAATTATGACTTTTTAAAAGATAAATTCATAAGACTATTATCTCATGTTTTTTTGTATTTTATTTATTTTTTATTTTTAAAAGCCATTGTTATGGTTTGGTAGCCGCCACGGTCAGCTGCCATTCACTAGTTATAATTAAACCGAATACTGCTCGTGATGAGACCCCTTTGTCTTATATTTATAAGCCATTACCCCCCGTTTTGGTATGCGTAGATAAATGTCAGTTTTATGATTCCTTATGAACATGGTAAGTCGGCTCGTAATGAGACCTCTTGTCTCTTAAAAATTTTGCACTCTCTTAGAATTACATTCTAAAAAATCACAATTTAAATGGACGGGGTGAAATAGTTTTATCCTTAAGAACTTAATGATGACAATTTTCGCAGTTTTTTGAATTCCAAAACTTTGAAAAAATCTATACTTTCGATAGATAACCTTTCTCTCGCTTAATAAGATTTATAATGATTTACATTTTCTCAAGTTTTCTAAAATATCATATAAATGATTGAAATAATCTTTTCAAAGTTTAACATCTTATTTTAAACTATTCAAAAAACCGTAATCATTACTTTAAAAATTCTCATTTACACAAAAAATAAATATTTATACATTTTTCCGAAGAAATTTTCTCAAATAGTAAACAACAATCGTACTCATAAACAACCTTTATTTGTAAAAACAAAAACAATCAAAAAACTTTGCGAAAGAAATATATGCTTTAAGAAGGGTTACTTCCTTATGAAAAGAATTTTCAAGATAAGCTCATTTACAGAAGAGACTCTCTCTTACCTCGTTAGATCTTGGAGTATAAATGTATCTTTGTGCTTATCTTGTTTAACGATCCGAAATGGTCCTACCACATTTTCTGAAATTTGGTATGTTTGTTTCTTCTTTCGTGTGCTTTGTCCCATTTCAAAACGAGATCACCAATTGACAAATTTTTTGAGTCGTGTAGAACTTGCATCAAAAGAAGATTTTACAAGCTATTGATGTTTTTCATGAGTAATTTTTGCTTTATCCCTATCTTCTTCTAATTTAAGTGATTTGATTATATCTCAATTGAATGGATGAAGAAGGATTTTCTTCAATAAATCGCACTAGGGCTAATGATGGAAGTGTTAAGTTTGATGGTATCACGCTTTTTTCCATAAACCAGATTAAAAGGTGAAGTCCCTATTGAAGCTTTTTTTTGATACGACTGTACCCCATAACGCAAAGATTAAAGATTTGTGCCAATTTCTTGATTTTTGATCAACGGTCCTTTTAATGATTTTGATAAGGTTTTTATTAGTGGATTCAACTAAACCATTACCTTGTGGATACACCTGCTGAATATTTTAATTTGAAACCTCTTTTCGTGACTGGAAAATTCAATTAAACTATTTCGAGAAGTAAGATGCATTATCAAAGACAAGAGCTTGAGGTACACCAAACCCGGTTATGATGAATTGATCTATGAAATCAATAATTGCATCAGAATTGGCTACCTTCAATGGGATTGCCTCTACCCATTTTGTAAAGTAACTGGCCATGTATGATGTACTGTGCTGCTTTGGAAGAATGAGGTACTATCTCACCAATAATGTCAAGCCCCCATCACATCGAATGGTTGCTCAATAGCCACCGGTTGCAAAGGAAAATGTTTCTTTGTCTTCCACTTGCAACATTAAATTTGGCACTTCCTTACATAATCATGCGTATCTTTAAAAAGGGGCAGGTCAGCATTGAATCGACGCGAATTATTTTGTGAGCCGTGGTATCACCTCCAAAATGACCTCCCGCCGGTCCACTGTGCAATTCCCGCAAAACCTTTTGCACTTTCCGCATTTTCCAAACATCTTAATAAAATTGAATCATAATTTTTTCTAAAATAACACATTATCAATGATCCGGTATTAAATAGCCTTTAAACCTTGTGCTACCGTTTACTCTTATAGCCAAGATTAGAATAGTGATACCCATTTTTCTTGCTAATATGATCAAAGACATCGAGATTCGTACTGTAACACTTATCTTACTTACTTGAATATCTTTGATTTGGATCTTGATTTTCTGCATGTTATGAGTTCTCGCCAATAATCTCGCAAAAACCTTGTCCTCTAACAATCTTGAATGCTTCATCAATATCATATTCTCATGGCTGAAAATTTTAAGTTAGCTCTCTTTTCCCTACTTTCTTTTTGAATTAATAATTGCCTCACCTACAGAATGGGACAATGATTTTGAAGGTGTTTTTCAAGAGAAAAGGTCTGAAATGTTTGATTGATTTAAACACAAAGAAAGGCTTGTTTTTCAACATCGGAATAATTAAGGTCACTCTCCTCGTTATAGATTCGAGCTAAAGAAAGAAATAGGTGCTTTCCGATTTCCTTGATCATTGAGTTGTGCTAAAACGGTCGTACAAGATGTTTCAAAGCATGAGTATACAAAGTAAAAATCTTTTAGAAAATCCGTATTCAATGGGCGCATTAATGATAGCTTGTTTGATTGGAATCAAAAGCTTCTTTTTCTTTATGCGTCCATTTGAATATTGAATTTTCTTGATCATATTTTTGCTTTGTAAGACAATTAAAGAAAATTAGGAATAAATCTTTTAACAAAATTGATCTGTCCAAGAAATGATTGCATGGATTTTTTTTGTTATGTGGTAAAGAAATATCAGAAATTTCTTTCACTCTATCCGGATCAATATATATACCCTTCTTTTGACACAACAAATCCTAAGAGTTTTCCTTCATTTAAAGCAAAGAAATATTTCTTGGGATTTAAGGAGATACCAAACTTTCTACATCTTTCAAATATTTGTTTTAAATCATGTAGATGATTGGCTCTCTTTTTTTTAAAATACTATTATGTCATCAAGATAAACAAATAACCGATTTATTGATCAGACCTTTGAATGCTATATCCATGGCTCTTTGAAAAGTTGCTCCCGTATTTATTAGACCAAAAGGTATTTTCTTCGATAAGCATAAGTTCCCCATTTTGTTCGAAAGTTGTTTTCTAACCGTCATCTCGGGTGGAACTAAAACTCGATTATATTCTCAAATCCATCGAGAAAAGACAAGTTCGGTAACTGTGCTACCTTTTGAAGTATCTCTGCTCTACAAGGCAATGGGAAATTGTCTTAAATAAGCCTTGTTTAAATTTCTGAAATCAACACAGCATTTCATATCACCATTCTTCTTCCTTACAGTACCATATTGAAACCAATTAGAGTGCCTCGATCGGAAAATGATTTTGGTTTTCAAAAGTTTATTAAGTTCTGATTTGATTTGACTTTCAAGATTTGGATGGATCTTTTCCACCCCTCGCTTTCGAACAAGCTTAATATCGCAGCTACTGAATCGTATGTTGAATAATCGAAGTATCATATGTTTTTAGATCATCGTAATTCCAAGCAAAATGTTTTTATACTTGTTCAAGAAATTAATGAATGCATTCCTTTCCCCTCGTGTGTTAAATTGAGTCCTAAGTTAATGTTTTGAGGCTTAGAATCGCAATCCAAGATTTACTAATTCAAACTTTAAAGTGGAACTCTTTGAAGTTTTGTATTAACAACTTTCTTGAATCGTCTCTTATGTCATATAAATCCTCTAATTTAACAATAGATTTTGGAATGGGGTTTTCATTACTCTTTGAAGCAATTTGTAAATCATGATCATCTTCGTCAATAATTTTCTCATCATATGATTTCTCCGAAGTCATGAAATTTAGAATATCTTGATCATGATAGAAAACTCTAATTTGTAACATTATCCGGAAATCGATAATAAAAATCAATTCTGTTAAAAAACCTATCAGGACCTAACTTTCTACAGTAAGAGTTTAGATGCAACATTAGCTAACAAGTCGACCATGTATTCGATTCCTAGGAATAGGAGAAATATTGAATGCTAAAAAATGAGTGGTGAGGTTCCTAAAATGTAGGTTTGATAAAGGTTTAAGATGTCCCGAAAGGCAATGAATAGTATTCTTAACTTGTTTAATAACAATTTTAATCACCAAAACTAAAAAAACCAAGGCTTCATATTCTCATGTATTGTTAGTACACCTGCCCTAATCTACATGACAAGATGGTTTTCCCCATTTGGATCAATTAGGATGCATCCACCTACCTCCATCACTAGACTTCGATCCATCAAAATATAATGACCAAAATAAAGACTTATCTATTGACTTATCTATAATTACATCCGAAATATTTACACCTGAAGTATCAGACCGTGAAAATTTTTCATCTCGAGAAACAAAATTATTTACAGAAACGTGATTGAGGAGCTTTGAAATTTCCAAGGAATGATTCGTTTAATAGCCCAAGAATATTGTTGTTGAATGCTATGTGTTCATTAGGTTGTTCAAATTCAAAGTGATGGGTGCAGTATCATATGTTTTTCTGCTCAATCTTGATTTGATTTGGTTTTTGTAGGGAAGCCACATGTGCAACAATTCCGCTGAGATATAAACTGCTAAGTTTAAAGGTACTGGCCCCTCGCTCAAGATTAATCCATAGAATTCGTGAATATCAGCAATTAGAATATCAATTGGACAATCCTAGATCTCGAGGCTAACCGATAGTAACCGAATTGATTTTCCTACCACTTGGACTTTAGAGCGCATCCAATCGAACGATATGAACTCGGCTGATTTCTCGTGGTTCAATATTCAATTTAGCATGTATTAAGTAGGCATTATATTGGAGGAAGCTCCAATCAATCAAACAATTGTGCGTATTTTTATTGTACATCTCATAAGTCAAAAGAAAAGGAGGAGCTTGAGAATTTGACTTTTCCCCCAATGAGCACAAGACGCAAGATCTACCTTATCCGGTGGCTTATCAGCTTCCTCTTGCTTTTGCAACTACACCACTTGGTAAAGGAGCACAATTGTGTAGCATTTAATTCTTTCAATAGAAAATTTTGTCGGTGTTTCAAATTGTCGTAGTTCACAAGGAAATGTTGGCTTTAATCTTTTCATGTCTTCAACAATATTGTATTCAATAGGATCTCGACACTACTAAAGTTTTCGCTCGTTGATGTGAGAGGATTAGAAGAAGATGAAGGATTTTGAGTAGGCAATGAAGAAGTTTTCTTTACAAGGTTTGTCTTTGGTACTGAGTTGTAATTTATTTTCGGAACTCGTTTGCACTGTCTCCGCTCGTAGATTTACTCCTCGTACTTACAGTATGTTTCTTCACTATCGTAATTAGGGAGAATAAAATCCCACATTCCATTTAATGGGCCTATTTCTTCATTTTCGTCTTCTTGATCCGATACTATAGATGTATCTTCTTCTTCTTCTTCTTCTTCTCGACTATGCATTAGAGATTACATTAGGAGGTTTAGATTCAACTTGGTTTCTTCCGAAATTTCTTAATGGTTTCTTGGTAGAAGTTTCCAACACTTGTTTTTTTAATTTCAACCATTTCATTTGACATGGTTTGAAGAATCTTCTAAACGTTCCATGTCATATGGATCTTTGGTCTTTTTCGAATCATCTCTCGAAGCTGACCTTCTTTGATTTCCTTTCAATAGCACCCTTTTTTCGAGAGAAGTGATACGTTTTTTCACTCCAATAGCTTCTTTCATAATTTTCGCCAATGTAGGCTTTGGTGTGCCTCCTGGGTTTACTAAAATTGCTATGTTTGAGGGTAAGGCGCTTACATACCATTCGATTCCTCGACTTGCTCACTAGGTTGTGAATCTGTATGAATTTTGTTCAAGAGTTTGTTGAATCTAGCATTGAATTCTTTTATGTCTTTTGGGTTCTATTTTCAAATTTGGAGAGATCATTGAGTAAAGTTGCACTGATCGATCATCTCCAAATTTGGTCAAAAAATGATCCGCAAATATGTCCCAACTCGTTATAGATCCCGATGGTAATGAAAAATACCATGATCCGGCTTACTCCCCGAAGAGTATATGGGAATAATCTAACTACAACATTCATGTATGACCTCCATTCAAATTAATAGCCGCATAAAATTATTGATATGTTCTTCAAACCTTGAATGTTAAGATCCGCTAAACTTTGGAAGCCATTTTCCTGGATTGTCCGGTAAATCACAAAAGGGTGCTAAAACATGTTGGATCGCTCCCGGAGTAGACCATGGTCTCTCGTGCCATTATTGGGATGATTATTGGAGGAATACCGTAAACTCGGTGGTATTTGGAATTGAAGTGGTTGGAATAGATGAGGCTGAGATTGATGAGGATTGAGTAGAAGATGTTTGTGGAGATGATGACCGAGAGATGATGATGAAACAACCGTACTGCTGGAGTTGTGGTTTTGGAAACAAAACATTGAAATGAGATGATGAACTTGTGTCACTTTCTCGTTTCCGATTGAATTCTTTTTTGTTTTGCCCTTACTAGGTAAAGGAAATTCTTTCGAGGAATTACCAAGTTTTTCACTTTGCAACCTAGTAAGAGGTTTTGAAGGAATAAATTTTGAGCTTACACTACCTTCAGATATTTCAAACTCTTCAAAAGATAATGAGAATCCTTTCAATTTATGAATTAGATCTTGAACTTCAGGAGACTCAGGATGTTGATTGTCTGAATGTTTTGAGATTTTGGTAGTGGGTGTCTGAATATTTTCTGCAATTTCTTCTCTAGGATTTCGAATTTCAGAAGAAATTGAAGAAGTTAATGAGGGTGTTTTGCTCTCAGAATGACTTGTGGATAAGGATTTACTTGCCATTCATAGCTTAGGCCCTCCTTCTAGCGCCAAAAATGTTGAAGCCTAGAAAATCTCTGCTTCAAACATCGGGGAAAACCACCCGGTCGGGACCTTAAGACAGCGCCTTTTCCGTTTGGTATGGTGGCTCCAACTGGATTTAAAGGACCAGTTTCCTTGTAACTAAATGGATTGGATTGGATGGGTGGAAATGGGACTAAATTAACTGAAATAAAACTATCTAATTTTAAGCTAAATACCGATAAAGAAATTCTAACACTAACCCGAGTAATTATATGTGAATACAACTTAAGATAATTCCAATTTAACAATAACCATGAAAATGTATTATTAATTAAATTGAAATGTGCAGAAACAAATAAAGATAACTCTGTTTAAGAAATTAAACAGAGTTATATTAGCATATTGCATTCATCATTGTATACCATCTACATGTAATTATGAAAAATAACGTTTCAATTATACTCAGAAATGATATATAAAAGAAAGCGTTGTGAAAACAAATATACATATAAATGATAGCAATTTTAAAACGAATATCATAAGACAAAAGAAATCAACAGTGAACAGATAGAAATACCTTGTTCATATTGAGGACTTTCAAATGCAATCTGATACTCTATCCAGTAACTATGATGCAAAATCAAATTCCAAGGTACAGAAATGCAACACTTTAAAGATAATTCCGCATGAAAAATCACCAGATGTGATCCTTTTTAAAAATATATAAGACAATGGAGTACAGAAATGCAATCTCCAAGTCCAAAAATATTAAGATCCAGGACCCTTCTCTAAATGCATGAGAGGGGTTTAAATACTACTTAGCTAAATCTAAAAATAGTTTATTACAAAACTTAAGGATTCGGTTCAATGACCGTCCTCTTCCTAGGCTAAAATACAGTGAAATTAAAACTAAATCTATCTATCTATGAATTTGATCTGGGAAGATAGGGTTGGATCCCAGTTGGAGCCTCATAAAGTCCAAGTCAATGCTTGGAAAAGTATAGGTTGGAGCCTGGTGGATTGGAGATTGGTTTCTTCATCTAGGGTTGTGTTGAAGCCTATAAAATCTCTGCTTCAAACATCGGGGAAAAACACCCGGTCGGGACCTTAAGACAGCTCCTTTTCCGTTTGGTATGGTGGCTTCGACTGGATTTAAAGGACCAGTTTCCTTGTAACTAAATGGATTGGATTGGATGGGTGGAAATGGGACTAAATTAACTGAAATAAAACTATCTAATTTAAACTAAATACTGATAAAGAAATTCTAACACTAACCCGGGTAATTATATTTGAATACAACTTAAGATTGTTCCAATTGAACCATAACCATGAAAATGTATTATCGCTAAATTGAAATGTGCAAAAAACAAATAAAGATAACTATGTTTAAGAAATTAAACAGAGTTGTATTAGCATATTGCATTCATCATTATATACCATCTACATGTAATTATGAAAAATAACGTTTCAATTATACTCAGAAATGATATATAAAAGGAAGCGTTGTGAAAACAAATATACATATAAATGATAGCAATTTTAAAACGAATATCATAAGACAAAAGAAATCAACAGTGAACAGATAGAAATACCTTGTTCATCTTGAGGACTTTCAAATGCAATCTGATACTCTATCCAGTAACTATGATGCCAAATCAAATTCCAAGGTACAAAAATGCAACACTTCAAAGATAATTTCGCATGAAAATCACCAGATATGATCCTTTTTAAAAATATATAAGACAATGGAGTACAGAAATGCAATCTCCAAGTCCAAAAATATTAAGATCCAGGACCCCTCTCTAAATGCATGAGAGGGGTTTAAATACTACTTAACTATATCTAAAAATAGTTTATTACAAAAATTAAGGATTCGTTTCAATGACCGTCATTTTCCTAGACTAAAATACAGTGAAATTAAAACTAAATCTATCTATCTATGAACTTGATCTTTGATCTTGCAGGCATCTAGCATAGTTTTGAGAAGATGCGGTTGACCGACTTCAGGATTCAACTGTCCTGAAAAGACAGAGTTGGCAAGCGTAGGAGCAATCTTCTCTGTAGAATTGATGATACAATTAAGCGCACTATGCTGACTGTGTGGCTTTACCAAGTACATCCAGTATGAGTCCCAATTCAATCTTGTCAGCCCTTGGATGGATTTTGCTCTTTCTTCTGCCTTTTGCCTCCATTCTGTTTGCAGTTGATTTGCCTGTGGGAAATATCCTGGAACAGTTTCTGGGATCAAATTAGCTTTGTGTAAATTGTCATTTACACAATCAGTGAGAGTGTTTGCCACTGTAGCCGCCTCCTCTGCTGCCTTTTCTGCTCTCTTTCGATTTGTGCATCCGAGTTATTGAACAGTATTTCTTTATGGTTTTCATTGATGATGGGTGCACCAGCTTTTCTGCCTTCTTCTGTCTTTTTCCATGCCAGATAATCATTGATCTTTTCATTAATCAAATCATAATCATTTCGTAAATCTACGACATGATTTGTGATTTTATCGCTCTCTTGGCACAAATAATTCCATTGCAAGATTTTTTGGCAGAAAACTTCCTCTTGTTGCAGTAGTTGATTATTCAAAGAGATGGTTTCTGAAATGAATTCTGGAAGCTTAGGATCATCTTTATGCTGATCTTGGATAATCTGTATTTTTTTGTCTTTATCAATCAGGATTTTTTGATGTCCTATTTGCATTTCTTGAAGTTGTTGTTGTAACTCTTCAAGTTTCAATTGTGCTTCCTTATTGGCCTGTACCTGTTGCAATTGCTGTTGCAGAGCTTTTACCTGTTCTTATTTTTCATTCAACAAAAGTTGTATCTCAAATGCTTTATCAATTGTTGCAGAAGCATAAGCTCCTGTCATTTGAGATAACTTAGTGATATTATGAGTAGGTTCTGTAGCAGGATCTTTCCACAAAACATCTACTTGTTCTGCTTCAGTAGTAACTGTACTTTCTAATTTTCTCTTTTTCCTCTGTCTCTTCACTACTGCTTTGTATTTTGGGCTGTAGAATACATCTAGAGGAGGAATGTCCTCTACATTAAGCACAATTTCAGAAGAGGGTGTGATTGGTATGTGCTCTGTCACTGTGACTGTGCTGCTTGTTCCTGTGTTCAAAACTTTGGTTGTCTGGACAGGGGTCTGTACATTCTGTCCTTCTACATTAATCAATTGGTTAAAGGTTTCCCATTCTTTGTCTAACTCAATGGTGACTGGCTGTTGCTATACATTGGTTGGAGGAGGATTTGTCTGTTGAGAAGTCAAAATTTGTTGTTGAGTAAGTTCTTTAGATTGTGCAAAATCTTTAATGGATTCTTCCATTTTATCTTCCTTTTCTCTAGACTTATTGGAGTGTTCAGAGTCTCTGTCATATTTAGATTTAGATTTACCTGTACTTGAACTGCCGTTAAGACTAACACTAGGAGTTTGCTCCCTTGCAGGTTCTAAGCGTAGATTATCCAAAGGAATAGGAATTAGTCATCTTTCTCTGTAAAGCTTGAATTCCTGAAATTCTTCTGGAGATAGCTGCACTTGAGCTAAATTCAAAACTTCTTTGAATGAGTTTCTTGCTTGGAACATATCATCAAAAATATCCTGTTCCCCGAAAAATTCCCTTACTTTGATTGCATTGGTAAAATTCTTAACAATATCATTTGGGTCGAATAACATTCTTGAAAATTTGAACAGCTGTAGGCATGTAATGTTGCCTATCTCTTGAAATGCATGACCAATATCAAACAGCGAAAATTTTCCACATTTTACGGGAAATTGTGGCCAAATTCCCTTTTTCTTCTCTTTTAAATCTTTTGTTATACCTCCCTGGCCACAGGTCTGATAAGCAATTTCCCGAGCTACAAGTCTATCTGGAACATATAGGGGTAACACATGGGGAGAAGCATAACTTCCAAAAACCCTAATATAAGTGAACAATTCTTCTCCAAACCATCTCGCGACGGGGAGAATATCAACCTCTGTTTCTGAGGATAACCTTGGGGCATCCTTGTTATACAATGTTCTGTACAATGGCAGCATTATTCCATGACAAATTTGGTAAAAATGGGGGACAAACTTAGACTCCCATAGTTCTTTATGGTACACATGAATGGGAAAAGGATCATGGATAGTCCATTTCCAGCCCATCACAGGGAATTTAGAGACATAGCAGATGGTGTCCATGACATAAGTAGATAAATAAAAAAGGCGGATAAACCCGCTGAGAAACATTTCGTTTAGACCGGTAGTGAAAAATAGCAGTGGTGAGATTATCAGATAGGATTTTGGCCCAGTATACAATTGTAGAATTAACAGCCGCATTCAACAAAGGAAGCCATTCGGGTAAGATCATATTTATGTCAGGCTTTCCAAAAAGCCTGCATAACATGGCAACAGTAAAACAATAAGGAGAGGTAAGTGAACCCGTGTTGTACATACCTTGTTTGTTTTTCTTCAATGGTTCACTTCTTTTGGTCCACTTCTTTGTGCATTCTGCCAAATTTGCATGTTCTTTGGCAAAATCTTCCATGAATTGTTTGTTGAAAGTCACCTGAGGTTCTGGCAACTTATACATTAATCTTAGATCTTCTATGGTGAATGACCCGATTAGCTCTTCAGATGGAGTTCTGAATTGTCTGTCTGAAATATCGGTGTTATCCAGCACCCATCTCACCATGTCTGTATATGGGAGAATCCTCGGCCTTGCCGCTATCCTATGGAGAAATGAACAAGCCAGTTCTTTGAGGGTTGCTTCAGATGTATCACTAGAACCCGCTGTAGCCACAACTTTTGTCACCACAGGATTTTCTTCCTCTAACAGATTATACAATCCTTCTCAAGTGGATATACCGACATCCTTATTACAGGCAGTGTCTGCATATAGCGAAGCCATTTCTTTGTTTTCAGAACTCGAGCTCTTCTCCTTCTTACCCATAGTGTTTAGTGGAAGCTTTGTATAGACGTTTGCTCCTTCGTGCCTGCGTTTTACGAGTAAATGAGAGTAATGGTATAAGAAAGGTGATGAGACTATTTTGAATGTGAAAGCTGATGAAATATAATATTTTAATTGTGAAACGACTTTCAATCTAAACACAATCCCATTTACCATTAATAATCAATCCAATCATTTAATTTAATCATTAAAGCGCATAACGGATTTTACATATGGGAAGATTGCCTTAGGATAGTGTGCCTACATGAATCTGCGACATTGCGATCTGCGATTTGCTGCACAATATCGCAATATCGCAATGTCGCAATATCGCAAAATGAAGTCATCGCAGTTATGAAAATAGCGCAAAAGCAGAAATTGCGCAATAGCGCAAAAGCGCATATCGCAAAATCGCAAAAGCGCATATCGCAAAAGAGCGCAAAAGATATTCCTTAATCATTTCTGTTTGCTGCGCAATGCGATCTGCAACCAATGCGTTTTATAAAAGATATATACCATTTGGTTATGGATGCGCTATCTTGTTTAAAGAGCAATTTTATTATGATCTATCATAAACTTAAGTGTTTTTTAATATTCTTTCAAAGGGATTTCTATAGGTTTATGATAGAAAGTTTTATTTTAAAAGGCAAACAAATCCTAATTTATTTTTTGGATTTTTAACTAAGGGTCCTCATTTATTTAGTATTATTACTAATATTAAATAAAAGGGGGGTTGTTGGTGGTCACAACAGGTTGGAGCCATAATTATTATTGTACATGATATATTGTAAAGAAGAGGATTGAGGTCCTCGTTATATCTAATTAATAAAATAATTTATTCTATATTTTTCATTTTGTGTTCAATTATAAGAGATATTAATTGGTAAAAATAACAATTGGAAATAAATATTGATTCTCCCCCCCTCTCAGTATTTCCAACAATTGGGAGTAGATCCAATACCTTCACCTAAAAGCCTAAAAACTTGAACATAGATGCTTAGAAAAAAAATGAAAAATCCAAGGAAGAAGGCATCCAATCCTTCTAAATATGTCTCTTCTTCAACCATGAAAACATAAGATAATCAAGTTGGGAAAAATCTGTTGTTAAATGGAAACTTTGAAATATGGAAGGAAAGAATGAAGAATTTTTTAATGGAGAAAGGTTTTGAAGTTTTGGAATCAATTATTACTGAAAGCACGATGGAAGAAGAATCCAAGGAATATAATGCAAGAGCGATGAAGGAAATCTTGAGTGGGCTACCTAATCCTATAAATAACAAAGTGGAAAAATTTTCTCCAACAAAATATATGTGGGACAAACTTCAAAATATTCACTCAAAACAAGAATTGACCATGACCTCTAGTAAAGAAGATGATGAAAAGCAAGAAGGAAATCCATAACCCATTAAGGAAGCTGAAAATAAGAGAGAATACATCAATACCAAATAATACCTAGAAGATGAAGAAAAAGAATAAGACTTCACAGAATATTTCAAGACAAATCTTCTGGCTTCCCTAGAAGAAAGAAGTAGATTGAAAAAGGAAAATGAGGAGCTAAAGAAGAAATCACAAAATGGTGACAATGACCTTGACAAGACAAGGAATAAATTTGACCTATTCAAGCTTCAAGTACAAGAAAGAGATAAGGAACTCACCAAGCTTAAGGAGGAATTTCATCAAAAAAGAAAAGGCATCATGAAGAAGTCATATCCATGAAAAATCAATTGGATAAGACAAATAAAAGGGAAGACACTTTTTCAAGTCATCTTGAACAAAGACATAAGGAATTCAACAAACTTAAATAAAAAAATGGTCAATACAAGGAAGAGGTCTCCTCTCTTAAATCTCAACGAGAAGAAGCAAAGAAACAAGCACAAGGAATTGAAAAGGTGATGGAAGCTTTTGCACTACTTGAAGTACAAGTTGATGAAGAATAAAATGAAAGAAATTCCATGACATGCCAACTTGAGGAAAATGATGAATATATATTCAAGTTAAAATCAGATGTCACCTCACTTATGGTCCAATCATGTGAAGCAACAAGGATGAAGGAATAAATAAAGAACCATCTAGCAAAAAAGGATGAATAATGTAAGATGATGAAAGAATAAATTTATCTCCTAAGGAAATAAATTGATCATATAAACAAGATTAAATAGATATAAAACCTTAGATGACATCCTAAGTCATCAAATATCTCCTCCTGAAAAATTAGGTCTTGGTAATGCAGGTGAACCCTCAAATAGAAATGATGTGAACCCTAATGTTTCAAACAACAAGGATGTGGAGAAGCTTGGAAGAAATATTGATGCCCCCAGATCCAACAAAAGAAAGGAGAAGAGTCAAGATGATGTTGTAATAAACCCTACTCCAAGAATATCTGCAAATGGTGTCAAGAATACAAGAAGAAATAAATTTGACCAAAGGATTTTAGGGTAAAATGACCTTAGAAGTAGATCAAGGCAATACTCTACAGAAGGTATCATGGATGTAGGAGGAAATGGATATCATCAAAGAATCCCAAAGCAAAAATACTTCAGAAGTACATCAAGACAATCTCCATCCCCTAGGTACCAAAGTATATTTTTTGGTTATTGTTATTATTGTACAAATTTTGGGCACATGGAAAAGGATTGTAAGGCATACCACGAATAAAAATATAATGGTCTGCATCAGCTGCCTAGAATTAACTTTGGAAGAAGAAGACACGATTCCTCATTTATGAACAATATGGAATGCTTCAAATATCATAACATTGGACATATGGATCATGATTGTAACTTGATTTGTGTCCCTAAAAAAGCTAAAACCATGACTACCAAGCCATAAAATAAAGTTACACAAGTATGGAGAAGAAATAAAATTGGATCATAAATCCTCTTGAATACTCAAGACATTAACTCATGATGTTGTTCTAATGACTACATCTTTGGCAAGACATGATATTCCAAGTCTTGTTTCTACCAAAAAGGAGACCGTGCATATTGTTAGGATGAGCTTGTGATTCTTTACTATTATTACAAAAGCTATCTGAGAAGAGCCCTATGAAACCCTTTATGAGTCACACATGGATAACCATCTCTTGATAGACCATCTCTTGGTAGTAATTCCAATGAATAAAATCATGCTATTGTGAAGATGCCTTCCACTTTATCACAAGGAAACAATATTTCTTGTCTTCAGAAAAAATAAGAGCTAAAGGAGTTAATGTAGGAAGTGGGAGTTGGTTGATCATCTACCTCATCCATTTCCATGAAGGCATGTAGAGGCTTAGGGGGAGAAAGTACATTAAAGAAAAGCATAATGATAGAGGGATTTTCAATGAGAAACATGACATGGGGAGAAACATATATATCATGGAGAACTATCATTGATGAGGAAAATATTATGGAGTGGCATGTCAAGAAGAAACTTGATAGGGGGCGTACTTGGGTACCCCATTTTCCATTGATGTCAAAGGGGGAGAAATTGTTGAAAGGGAAATAATATTTCCATCAATGAAAAAGGGGGACACTATTGGTCAAATTTGTCATTGGTGTTAATATGACATTGTTGGAGATGGAAAATGTTCTTATGATGCATGAATAACCCTTTTATGATGTTTCCCTAACCTCATGCAAACTCTAGGAGAAAACCCTAAGCATAACGATGATTCACATTACCTAGCTATATGATAACCCTAAAGCCCTAGCCTCATCTGCCCTAGCCTTGCTAAAATTCCCATTATACCCTAGCTCTATCTAAACATTGGATAAATTTAGATTATTAATGCATATGTGCATATGTACATGAGAAATTCCGAGGAGAAATGCCTAATGTAATTCAATGAACCCCATGATGCCTTTAAATATGCCCTAATCCTTATAAATGAACAACACATGTGAAGAACCCTAGCCCTTGTCCTTGATGAATATAATAATGGCATGGATGATTGTTGAAGGTCACATTTGGAGCTCTAGTGAAGAAGCCTTAGATTCCCTAATCATAAAAGCTTGAAGGCCTAAAGTATATGAAGAAGGAGACCTATACATAAAATACTAAAGGTTTCCATGAATAAAATTAGAATGAAAGTCTCACAAATATAATCTTCCTGATGGTAAAATGAGCTTATCTACGGATGAAATAGGCACCAGCTTGTAGAGGACATTTTCCTCTTTCCAATGGGCCCTTACATGCCTTCTAACTCTTCATAGGATAAGATAAAATGATTTTACAAGTTCAAAAAATATATTTTTAATGTTGGATGACATGAGCCTACATGTGCAAGTCGGCTCCTTCACCCAACAGGTGTTTCTATTCGTTGAAGGTTAAATTATGTATAAATATAAGTTTGATATCATCATTTTAGCCATCAAATCTCAGTGATCAATACAGACATGATGCACAGAATAAGACAGAACTCGAGGAGGAAAAATAAGATTAATTTTTTGGGTAACTCTGGTATTAAATTATCTCTTAAGATCATATTTTTCTAAGATTGTGAAAGAAGGAAATAAACCTCGGACAACTACCTGTACACCTATGGAGAAGCTACAAGTATTGGACCTATGACAATTTTTGGAAAAATTATTGTGGGAAGATTGGTAAAATGACCAGTTATTGAAGCTTAGACCTATAGCTTAAGGTATTTGGACAATCACACTCATTACAGCTCAGATCTGCAAACATTTTGGAGGTCTTAGACATGAGTTTGAACAGTAGACAATTAAATTTTTTTGAGCTCAGAAAAATGACATTTGTGAGGCTTTGTGATAGAATTTTGATGGCTCAACATTAATACCTCAAACGTGAACTCGAACTTGTGGGCCTAGCATTGTAGAGGTTGTTGAGCCCTGAAATTGTCTTCTCTTTTTCCAAAATTCACTTCATTTCATCATTCCCTTATCATTTCATAAACCTAAAACTCAATGAGAATTACTAATATTACTTAAAGGTTGCATACAATGATTAACTTATTATACTTTTGTGATTTTGCTGTCTTGATGATTTTTGAACAGTTTTCCCTATAGAATGCAGTCATTCTGTAGCTAGTCCATCATTTTGTAGTTTTTTTTGTGTTTACATATGTTACAGGTGTCATCTGGAGAAAAGGCACACATAGGAGGATTCCAAATCTTTCCTACATCATTTTTTCCCTTCCACGAAGACTGGATCGAAAGATGGAGGTGCCTATGTACGTGGTCAAAGCAAAAGTCAAGAAAGCTATCTTCTACAGGAATCCTAAAAGAGTTCTATTTTGATTTTAACTTTAAAACTACACCTGGAACAAGTTGTATAAATATTTTATCATTCCTGTGATACTTTGTTTTCGAAGCATTTTTATAATAGGAGTAAACTTTGATGTTGTTTTGAATACAACCCTGAGGAGTTAGAGGATTAATGCTGAATTGATAGCAGAGGGCCCCTGCTATTCGAGGAAGCTTTACATGTTTTCTAGATAAGTAGTTTTTCAATTCTGTTTTTTCATATTTCCTTAATTAGACCGCTTTCTGGAATTACATCTTTTAGCATTATGTTTCATGTCATTTTCTTAGATAAAATATCCTCATGATATTATAGTTAGTATTTTTCTCAAGCTTTTCCAATATATCTCCATTAAATGAATGGATTTAATTGTAATATTCTGAGTTACTAGCACTTCAGTTTCTGTCATCAAGATTAAGAAGATCCTCATTATCCTACAACCATTCTCTTTCTCAAGCTTTTCCAATATATCACTATTATATGAATGAGATTTGGTTGTACTGTGTTGAATTATTATCGTTTCCTGTTCTACAATTAGATAGAAGATCCTCATATTATTACAAATAGTCTTCTTCTCAAGCTATTCCAATAAATCTCTAAATCACGAATAAGAATTAGTTGTAATATTGTGGGTTACTGCTTGATTGTTTTATAGAAGATCCTTATCACATTATGTCTAATCTCCTTCAATAAACTCTTCCATCAAACCTCTAACTGATGAATGAGATCTAGTTGTAATGTCATAAGTTGTTTCAGCATTCCATAGGAAATCCTTATTACATTATAGTAATATTTTTCTCAAGCTATTCCAAAACACCTCTATCATATGAATGATATTTCACTATAATGTTCTGAGTTGTTGTTTGTTTAATACTTCTTTTATGTTTTAGGAAGATCTTCATTACATTGGAATTTAATCTCTTTCACAAACTATTCCAAAAAACCTCTAACTAAATGGATCAGATTGAGTTGTAGTGTTTTGAGTTACCTTTCATTTTCATAAATGTTGATTTACAAGCTATAACATCCATGAATTAGGATTCTCTGTTTTCACCATTTTTCTAATTAGGGATAGAATGTGTAACTAAACTCTGTTTTAATTCTAAGATTTCCTTATTTTCTTTCCTTTTTGACATAGATTTAACTTCATCTTCTGAGCATAGATTAGCATACTAAGACTCAAACATAACAAAACCCAAAACATCAATAAAACACTGAAAACAATGAAATAAGAAAAGGGATACTTAGGCACATATAGTGCAGATAAACTTCATCAGCTTACTAGCCCTAGTCGATAATTTATGCTATCAATTTAGAACACTAAATTGACTAAACATTTGGGCGCCATTGTCGGGGAAGTATAACCATGTAGCCTTATTTCCTATTTCCAAAAAACAATGATATGCGTAGAGAAAGAGATTCTAGGGGTAGATTTGTAAGAGGAAAAAGCTTAATTCCCACAACTCCACTCACTCCACCAAGACCAAGAAGAAGCACACCTCCAACTCAAACCCACATTCCATACTATACTGGTCATAGGCTTCCAGAAGTCTCAAGATCATATATCCCATCAGGAAGATCTCCCACTTCATGCACTGAAGAAATTCTAGAGGAAGAAGATCCAAGGACTCCTATAGAAGGGATAAACTTTTTCACTTCTACAGGGGAATATATTCCAGCATAAGAATTACAAATCCCTAGTGAAGAGGAAGAAGAGGACTATTTCTTTAATATACCCTTGATAGAAGAACCAGTAGAACAACTAGCTCTTCCAAATGAACCCTATATCAGTTCAGAGGAGTCTATCATGGTAGAATAAGGGAAAGGAGAAGTCTTTAATGGGGAATATACACTATTTGGAGGAGGTAGAGGAAGAGGAGGAGATAGAGGAAGAGGTAGAGGTATAGAAGAAGGTAGGGGAAGAGGAAATGTAGAAGGGGGAAGAGGAAATGAAGAAGGAGGAAGAGGTAGAGGGGAAACCGGAAGTCCTTTTGGATTCCCTATAATAGATGAAGAGACTAATGCAACTATGAAAAATATCTCGCTCTCTGTTCTTCCAAAATTTCATGGACTAAAAAGTGAGGAACCTGGGACCTTCTTATTTGAATTTGAAGTTCTATGTAAAACCTATGATTACCTACAAGATTCTCAGAAACTTAAATTGTTCCCTTCAACATTGAAAGGAGCAGCATTAAAATGGTTTACGAGTTTAATCACTAGGTCTATTAGGACATGGGAGGAAATGAGGAAAGCATTTCTAGATGGATATTTGGATTACTATATACCCTTCAATCATAAGGAGGAAGTGTTCAAGATGATGTAAAAAGAGGATGAAAATCTAGAAGATTTGTTGGAAAGATTTAACTATAACATCAAGAGGGAAAAAATGGAAAACTTAGACCATGATACTTTGAAATCTCTTTTGTTGAAGACAATTAGGGATGAATGGATAGATATTCTTAATATGATGGGGAAAGGAGACATATCTAAACTTTCATTACCAGATATAGCAGAACTATTTATTAATATTTCAAGAGGAAAATATAAGATTCCAAAAGAGCCAAGAGACTCTGCTCTTGTAAGGGCAAGTAAATATACAGTTGGAACAGTAGTAGGGAAGAGATAGGTAATATGCTTGAGGAATTAAAAACTGACATTCTAGGGAGTCTCAGTGAGCAAATAGACACCCTTACGTTACAAAACAAGCAGAAAGCTGAAACTGATGCCTTAGCAATATTTTGTCCCAAATGTAGGAAGAAGCATGCCTTAAGAGAGATTCCTTTGGATGCAAACATAATAGAGACTTGTGAAATTTGTTCTGAAAAACATGAGACCAAGAATTGTCCCTCAATCCCTCGCCTTAAAGCTGTCTTTCAAGAAGAAACAAACACAAATTCTACGAGATCTCTTAATTTTGTCTCTAGAAGACCTTGGCAGGGACCTCAAACACAAGGGTTTAGTAATCAAATGTATAATCAACCCTCACCTAATTGGAACTCTTGGCAGCAACCTTAGCCCCAATTTCAAAATCAATCTCAACCTTGGGCTCAAGGAGCACAAAATCCTTATGGAAGGTTCTCCTAATATTATCAATATCCACCCTCTTATCCCTTATATCCATCATATTCAAACTTTTCTCCTCAAAAAAATCCTCAGCAGAATCCATAAGATCAAAACCAACATCAAAATCAAAATCAAGATCCACCACTTCCATTACCATTTCCTCAAAAAGAAAATCAGTTGCCTGCCCAGCCAATACCAAACCCCAACAATAAAAACCCTCAGAATACATATATGATAGAAGGTCAACAATTTCCAACCTATTTGATTACTCCTTTAGACTTTAATGATGTTCAACTTAGGTCTGGAAGAATACTTGAAAGAAAGAAACATTCTGTAGTTATACAAGAACAAAACAATTCTGAGGAATATTCTCTACATGTAAAATTTTTGAAGGAAATACATCTCTCCAAGACCAAAACATTGGAAAAGAAAAAGAACCAATAATTTCAACTCCTATGTTAGAACAACCATCAACATCTACTACTACACCTCCTTTTCCTGAGAGACTACAAATTGATAAAGGTGTAGAGAAACAGATTATGATGCCTAACTATGATTTCCTAGATGAGCTAAGAAATGTTTGTATTAATATTCCATTATTACAAGCCATTAAGGAAATCCCAATTCTAGAAAAGACAATAAAGGAGTTGAGTATGAAAAAAAGGGAAAAAAACTAAAAGAGATAAAGAAAATACCACTGGTAGGAAAAATAGCAGACATAATGATGGGAAAGATTTCCATTCCAAAATATCTAGATCCTGGAAATCCAGTTGTTAAGATACATATCAATGGAATTGAAATTCCAAACACACTTATTGATCTAGGTGTAGCAATAAATATCATGAGTAGACAAACCATGGAAAAACTAAAACTTCCTAATCTTCTTTTTACACCCACACTATTAAAATTAGTAGATAGATTTGTAATCAAACCAGATGGGGTATTAGAAGAAATTACAGTGTCCTTAGATTCTTGGGATTATCCTGTGGATTTCATGATCCTAACTCCTAAAAATAATCCAGGAGGACATCCTATTATATTAGGAAGACCTTGGTTAGCTACAACTGATGCTTTCATTAGTTGTAGATATGGTGATATGTACATTTCTGATGGAAGTTCAACCAAGAAATTCACCTTGTATCCTCCAGCAAGAACAATCACAGAATTAGATGATACTCAATGGATTGATGATGAAGAAGATATACAACCTCTCTTCACTATTTCAGAAATTAGTGAAGATAGTCAAATTCTGAATACCTTGGAAAATTATGAATCTTCTTAGAATACAAACATGAAAAATTTCAATAAGAATCCGATATTGAGTTTTTTTCATCAAGACAGATGTCTCTTTACTCCATGGAAGAATTTGGCAGCTCTACAATTGAAATATTTCCAGGAAAAACCTTAAACATAAACAAAAACCTAGAGAAATTTCAACAAGAAAAGCTAGTCAAAATATTACAGAGACACTCTTCTGCATATGCTTGGGATTATATTGACATGAAAGGGTTCAACCCTAAGACTTGCACTCATCATATCTATATATATAAAAAATTAAACCAATCAGACAACCTCAGAGAAGGATGAATCCAAACCTTAGGGAGATTGTTAAAGAAGAGTTGCAGAAATTGTTAAATGTCAACTTTATTTATCCCATTTCAGATAGTTAGTGGGTCTCTACTTTGGTGATTGTACCCAAGAAGAATGGTAAATGGAGGGTATGCATTGACTACAGAGAATTAAACAAAGCTACTCTTAAAGACCATTTTCCCTTACCCTTCATAGATCAAGTGTTATATACATTAGCAGGAAAAAAGTACTTTTCATTTTTGGATGGTTTCAGTGGTTACAACCAAATTCAAGTTGCACTTGAGGATCAAGATAAAACCACATTTACCTGTCCTTGGGGTACTTATGCCTACCGAGTATTACCTTTTGGATTATGTAATGCACCTACAACATTCCAAAGGGAAGTACTGGGAATATTTTCAGATCTAATACATGACTGTGTAGAAGTGTACATGGATGACTTCACAGTCTATGGAAACACATTTGAAGAAGCCTTAGCAAACTTGGAAAAAGTTTTAAAAATATGTAAAGAGGCAAACCTTTCATTAAGTCATGAAAAATATTTCATGATGTTTACTGAAGGTATTGTCTTATGACATCATATTTCAGGAGATGGGATTAGAGTTGATGAGACAAAGGTTGAAGTCATCTCTAGACTATCAGTTCCAAGTTGTCAGAAATATTTTAGGAGTTTTATAGGATTTACAAGATATTATAGAATATTTATAAAAAACTTCATCAAAATAGCATCTCCACTTTTCAAACTACTTACCAAAGACTGTGAATTCAATTGGAATTCTGACTGCCAATTATCCTTTGAAACCCTGAAAACAAAAATATTTGAAGCACTTATTTTAAGGGGACCTAACTTGAAATTACCTTTTCACATCTCAACAGATGCCTCAGATACAACTTTAGGAGTTGTACTGGGAAAAAAAGACCTAATTCCTTATGCCATCTACTATACAAGTAAAAATTTGACTCCTTCAGAGTTGAATTATACTGTAACTGAAAAAGAGTTCTTAGCTGTTGTTCATGCCATAAATAAATTCAGACACTACATAAAAGGCTATGAAACCTTTTTCCACATAGATCACTCTGCAATTAGGTATTTAATGAACAAATCAATTACTAATGGCAGAGTCACAAGATGGTTATTGATTTTACAAGAATTTAACATCACCATTCTAGATAGGCCTGGAAAACAAAATACAGTAGCTGATTTCCCATCTAGACTTCAAAACATTAAGGACAACACTCCAGTTGAAGATCAATTCCCTAATGAATATCTCTTTGCAATTACTACTCAAACTCCCTGGTTTGCTGATATTGCCAATTATCTAGTTTCAGGGAAATTTCCTTCAATTATGAATGCAAGAGACAAAAGAAAAATCATTTTTGACAGTGCAAAATATTCATGGATTGCTAATGAAGTATACAAAACAGGTCCAGAATTTATTATCAGAAGATGTGTTCGAGAAGATGAGATGCCTGAGATTCTCAAAGCATGTCATGATGAAACTTGTGGTGGACACTTTTTTGATAAGAGGACATCTTATAATATCCTTCATGTAGGATATTATTGGCCATCCCTCTTTAAAGATGCTAAAGAGTATGTCAAAAGGTGTGACAGTTTCCAAAGGGTAGGGAAACCTTCTCCTTCAGGTCAGATGCCATTGCAACCTCAGGTACATATTGAACATTTTGAGAAATGGGCTTTAGATTTTGTAGGACCTATTAATCCTCCATCAAAGCAAAAGAAATATATATTAGTTTATACTGATTATGTTACCAAATGGGTAGAGGCCAAACCATTACTTCCCGCTACTGAAGCATCTGTAGTTAATTTTATTTTTTAGGATATTTTTACTTGTTTTGGTGTCCCAAGAGAAATTTTTACAGATCAAGGAGCTCAATTCACATCAAATATGGTGGAACAAATGGTAGATAAGTACAAAATATGACACAGGAAATCTACTCCCTACCATCCACAATCAAATGGCCAAGTGGAATCTACCAATAAGGTCATTGAAGGGATCCCGACAAAGACTATTCATTTACATAGAAGAGATTGGGCAGAAAGGCTTCCTGAAGCCTTATGGGCCTACAGAACTACATGGAGAAACACAATAGGACACACCCCTTATGAACTTGTTTATGGAAAAAAAGTCTTGTTTCCCATAGGAGTTTCAAATCCAAACTTTCAAAATGATAGTCCAGTTAGGACTTGATCTAACAAAAGCAAAAAAGCACAGACTGGAGCAGATTAATGAATTGGAAAAGATCATGCAAGATGCAATCCAAAGAATAAGCATAGTCCAATAGCAAAGGACTAGATGGCATGATAAGTACATCAAAGAAAAGAAATTTAAAGAAGGTGACTGGGCCCTCTTATTTGATTCAATGTTCAAGGATTTTCAAGGTAAATTTCAATCATTGATTGGAATGTTTATATAGAAGGTATAAGGTGAAAATCAGAATTCTTCTGACACTTTAAACTTTCAAAAATTGATTCTTTTTCTGCAATAAAGTATTATAAAATCATAAGTTGTAGATTCTCTTTCCATATTTAATTTCATCTATTTCATTCCATGCCATATTTCATTTCATCCATTTCATTCCATTCCATATTTCACCTCATCCATCTCATTCCTTTTCATATTTCACTTCATCTATGTTTCATTCCAATCCATTCCATATTTCAGAGTTTTAACAGGTACATTCTGTAGCTAATCTTGTTTTGAAACTAATTTGACCCTGAAAACCTGCTTCAATAAACAAAGGATGAGCCAAAGAAGACTATGGAGCTTAAAATATCGATATTTTTCAGATGAAAGAACAAGTACAACAAAGTAGAAAAATCAAAAAGACTAAGGTAAACTGTATGAAATTATTTTGATAGAAAAACATGAAAGATATAGTACAGTTAAAACATTTGTTTCCTAAAGTTATTTTATCATTCGAATTGATCCTTGCCTATGATAAAAATACCAAATCCCTTGCATTCCGCTCCATAACAATTCATCATTAAGATTAATGGACAAAACTTTGATGTGACCTATTAGGTCACATCCTTAGATCATGTCATTTATTGATGAATTTTGAAAATTATTACAAGATCTCTTCACGGTCTTTCATCCCACATCAAACTCTTAAACCTGATCATCTTCATGATTTACCACTACCTTATTCATTCATTCACATCCACTCACTGCCATTACATTCCGTAGCCAGTTTTCATCTGCAGAGAAGTCATTTTAAGGGTAAAACAACCTTCCACAGCTACTCTTTCTTCAGACAGGAAAGCAGAAACATAGCAGTGGATATAAGTCAAGGAAGTAATTGGTATCAAGGAGAGAAATGGGGCTTATTGTGAGATCAGAGCCAATTGGGACCAAATATTTACAAGGATACCCTCAGGTTTAGGGATTATTACAGCAAGTAGGGTGGCTAAGCTTTATAAAGAAGTTCAATGGATTCCACAAAGAATTCACGAAGTCATTTGCAAGGTCATTCGATGGATCAGAGGTAGAAATTGGGGATATTAAGTTCACCATCACGGATTCATTCATAGATGAGGCCACAGAATTACCACAACAGGGTGAATGTTGGTTCAAAAACAAAGAGTTCCATAATGAAACCTAGAAACAAATGCTAAAAAAACCAGGTATGGACATTTCAGTGTTTAGAAAAGGTATTCCTAGTGCAACTTTGAAAAATAAATGGAGGAATGTGTTGTTGATTTTACAAAAATTCATAACCTGTGAGGGTAGATTTGGCACTTTATATGTTTATCATATTAGACTGATGATGAATTTCTTATAGGATGAAATAATTTTACCATTCGTCCTACTTAATAGTTTGAAAAGGATGGCCTCTAATGTTCAGAAAAGACTTCAGTTCCTAGAAACTACTTTGCATCATCATGGCTTAATTAAAACGTTAATTGAGTTTCACTTGAAGAAAGTAGGAGATAGGTTGGATGAATTCCTCCTAAGAAACCATTTTGAAGAACCAGAAGAAACATTATCTAAAGAAGAACTTGTAAGAAGAAGTAGGAGGGGGAAAATTGTTAAAATTGTTGAGATCAAACCTGATAGATCAACACAGGAAGATAGTGAAGAAGTAATCTCTGAAAAATTGGTAAATATCAGGAAACAACTCAGGAATAAAAGAAAGGAGAAATTAATAAGTGAATGTGCTGAAGAAAAAAATGAAAATCCACCTAAATTGAGAAGAAGCTCCAGGCTTAAAGGCATGGTGAAAAATACATGCATTAAGGAAACATGAGTCATAAACATTGAAGAAGAACAAAATCAAATCCAATCTCCAATTGATAGATCCCCTCTACACCAATATGAAGAAAACCCTAACAGAATAACCCCAGATACAAATCTGGCTTAACAACAAATTTATGACTATGTGGAATCACTAGAGAAAAGAGCCTCAGAAAATAGAGAAAGATCTCCCAGTCCACAAGAACCTCCAATATAAATTTTGAAAAGAGACAATTATGAATTGGAGATACTGAATAACCATATCAAGAATGAAAATGAAATCTTAAGAGAGCAAGTCAAATTGAAGGGTAGCATGAACAACACTCTTTCTCAGCAAATGGAAGTACTATATAAAGAAAACAAGAAGCTAAAGAAAAGAAACAAGAAATTGAATAGGGCACTTATTAATCTTAGGTTCAAATCACTCATGAGGAAACCCAGAATGGCATCGACTACCAGAAGAAGCAGAAAAAGGAGGCTAGATGTTCTTGTAGAAGTATCAGTACAAATGGAATAAAGTTTTATGGAATTGCATGAGTACATGCAAGAGTTTTGCAGTGGGGGTATGTTGAGCCCTGAAATTGTCTTCTCTTTTTCCAAAATTCACTTCATTTCATCATTCCTTTATCATTTCATAAACCTAAAACTCAATGAGAATGACTGAGATTACTTAAAGGTTGCATACAATGATTAACTTATTATACTTTTGTGATTTTGTTGTCTTAATGATTTTTGAATAGTTTTAGCTACAGAATGCAGTCATTCTGTAGCTAGTCCAGCGTTCTGTAGATTTTTTGGTGTTTACATATGTTACAGGTGTCATCTGGAGAAAAGGCACACATAGGAGGATTCCAATTCTTTCCTACATCATTTGTTCCCTTCCACGAAGACTGGATCAAAATATGGAGGTGCCTATGTACGTGGTCAAAGAAAAATTCAAGCAAGCTTTCTTCTATAGGAATCAGGACTCTTGATTTGCTTTACAGCAAATCAGGAATACTAAAAGAGTTCTATTTTGATTACTTTAAAACTACACCTGGACCTACTTTTATTCAATGTTAGTTATGTAATTGCACATAAATTTAGCTCGGTAAATCCGAGAGGAACAAGTTGGATACATATTTTATCATTCCTGTGATACTCTGTTTTCGAAGCATTTTGATAATAGAAGGAGTAAACTTTGATGTGGTTCTGAATACAACCTTGAGGAGTTGGAGGATTAATGCCGAATTGATAGCAGAGGGCCCCCGCTATTCGAGGAAGCTTTACATGTTTTCTAGATAAGTAGTTGTTCAATTCTATTTTTGTCATATTTCCTTACTTAGACTGCTTTCTAGAATTACATCTTTTAGAATTATGTTTCATGTCATTTTCTTAGATAAAATATCCTCATGATATTACAGTTAGTCTTTTTCTCAAGATTTTCCACTATATCTCTATTAAATGAATGGATTTAATTGTAATATTTTGAGTTACTAGCACTTCAATTTATGTCATCTAGACTAAGAAGATCCTCATTATCCTACAACCATTCTCTTTCTCAAGCTTTTCCAATATATCACTATTATGTGAATGAGATTTGGTTGTACTATGTTGAGTTATTAGCATTTCCTATTCTGCAATTAGCTAGAAGATCATCATACTATTACAAACAGTCTTCTTCTCAAGCTATTCCAATAAATCTCTAAATCACGAATTAGACTTAGTTGTAATACTGTGGGTTACTGCTTGATTGTTTTATAGAAGATCCTTATCACATTATGTCTAATCTCCTTCAATAAACTCTTCCATAAAACCTCTAACTGATGAATGAGATCTAGTTGTAATGTCATAAGTTGTTTCAGCATTCCATAGGAGATACTTATTACATTATAGTAATATTTTTCTCAAGCTATTCCAAAACACCTCTATCATATGAATGAGATTTCACTATAATGTTCTGAGTTGTTGTTTGTTTAATACTTCTTTTATGCTTTAGGAAGATCCTCATTACATTAGAATTTAGTCTCTTTCATAAACTATTCCAACAAACCTCTAACTAAATGGATCAGATTGAGTTGTAGTGTTTTGAGTTACCTTTCAATTTCATAAATGTTCATTTACAAGCTATAACATCCATGGATTATGAATCTTTGTTTTCACCATTTTTCTAATTAGGGATATAATTTGTAACTAAACTCTGTTTTAACTCTAAGATTTCCTTATTTTCTTTCCTTTTTGACATATATTTAACTTCATCTTCTGAGCATAAATTAGCATACTAAGAATCAAACATAACAAAACTCAAAACATCAATAAAACACTGAAAAAAATGAAATAGGAAAAGGGATACTTAGGCACATATAGTGAAGATACGCTTCATCAGCTTACTTTCCATGGTCGATAATTTATGTTATCAATTTAGGACACTAAATTGACTAAACAGAGGCCCGAACATGTGTCTGTAGGAGGCAAACCACACCTCAACTCAGACTACAGAACTGTGAAATGCCTCAGATCTGTGATGTGTAGGAAACACAAAAACGTGTGGAAGAGTTCCATTACAACTCATGTTTTTGGGCTAGGTTCTATGGTAAACACTTCAAACCTATAAATTTCCATTTCAGTTATAGTCATCAACTACCTTAACTTAGACCTATGAAGTGGAAGCTAGAACCGGAACAAAACTCGATCATGTGGTTAAGCACATATGAAGAGGGCTCAGAAATGTAATCATATCTTTTGGAAAGTCACTCAGACAACTACCTTGAGGAATGCTCGCACTACGAGTTGGAACCATGGTTGGAAATTTGGCATCTCTTGAGAGAAGACTATTGAAGCAACCTAGTGATATTTTGGGAGCACTATTAAAAGATTTTTTTTAGAAACATTATGAAGCATCTTGGTGCAGAATTCTTGGTGGAAATTTTGATATACATCTTGAAGGGTATTTGGAGTTGTCTTGGGATATCCTTAAGTATACCTTGGAGCTGACATTGAAGATCCATTGAAGGGAATTTGAAGTGTAATTGAAGCTGATCTTGGAATATTGTAGATCTTGAAGAGCAGTTGGAGCTAATATTGAGCATACCTTGGAGAGTCATCTAGAAGCATATTGAAAAAATTATTGGAGACCATGACGCATTTTCGATGTCATCATGAGGTGACATTGAATAATTTTGTTTGGGTAACATGAAGAGTTGTGGAGACACATTATAAGAAGAAAAATTCACCATTGATGAGGTAAGTAATTTGGAGATTAAGTGAAGGCATTTTTGAAAGTGAAGATATTGTGAGGGTTTGTTGTGGAATAAATTGGAAGCCTTAAAGAACCTTTTAATCCATATTGAAGATCTGAAGTAGAGAGTTGGAGCCCTAGAGGATAGGAGTCCTAAATAAGACCAAGTTGGAGTCTGTACCAATGAGAAGGTTGGAACCCTATAGGTTGGTTCCTCATAAAGACAAGGTTGTAGCCTTAGGAAGATAAGGTTGGATCCCTTGAGGTTGGAGCCTCGTAAATTCCAATTCGGTGCTTGGAAAAGTACATGTTGGAGCCTGGTGGATCGGAGATTGGTGTCTTCATATAGGTTTAGGCCCTAATTATTATTGTACTTGATCTATCGTAAATAATATGGTTGAAGTCCTCATTATATCTAATTAATAAAATCCTTTATTCTATATTGTTCATTTAGTGTTCAATTATAAGTGATCTTAACTGGTAAAAATAACAATTGAAAATAAATATTGATTCACATCCCCCTCAGTATTTCCAACAGGTAATGCCACTATTATTAGAATCGATGATCGTAGTAGACTAGCTCATAATGAGATATCCTATCTTTAAATTAATTTCTTATATTTTGAAATTACACTCTAAAAACTAATTATTTAGTGGATGGGAGGAAATTCCACTCCTTAAGAGTCCAGATGGCATAATTTTTTTTAGATAACTTATATTTGCTTGATTAATTTTGTATCTAAAGATCTAATTACCTCGAGGAAAATGTTGATAGGTATATTTTTCCTTCAATGAATTGGGGTTGAAAATATTTCATAAAACAATGATAAGATAAACACAATGGACTATAATCAGGGATTCTATTATATAGAATAGTTGAACAAAAGCACATTAATATCATTTCAATTATGATTTTCCTTTCAGATAAAACTTTGTACGAAAATAGTAGAGTATAACCAATTACCCAATAAAAAAGCCAAAATCATAACATGCAATTACAAAACTGATGCGAGTAAAGAAAGGTATGGAAGTGGAAAAACTCATGAAAGGTTAACCCAATAAAAGGTATATATTTTTCCATAAACACACTGAATATACATATGTATATTTACATTCCATGGTAAACACACACAAAGAGATAAGATAAGCGTGGATGCATTTATTATTCACAAATGATGCATTTATAGTACATTAGGTGACCCTTGGATTCCACATTCCCAGTTCTCTTGGACTTCCTATGTCCATTTGCCTTCCATAGCTACCCATGGAGGATTAGGTGTCCAACATTCCCCACCTTAATCCAAAGGGGTATGTGTGAGTCCAAGAATAGAGTTGTAATACAAGATGGCAGCAATAGGCTTAATGAGCTCTTTGAAATGTTGGCATAAGGAGGTGGTTTAAGGATGACTACCAACACTGGAACACTTAGTGCAGTTCTCAGAACTCTTCCAAATCTGGCAAGAATCTGAGATCTTACGCTAGAGGAAGTGCTCCTCAATTTTTATGAGGGATACCTTCAACCTGGAAGAAGGGAGGTATACAATCTGCGATGGTTTAAGGATGACCACCAACTCTGGGATGCTAAATGAATTTCCTGGAACTCTACAAAAACTGGCAAGAAGCTGAAGTCTTCTTCTAGAGGAAGTGTCCCGAATTCTTTGAAGAGGATGTTGGGGCCCTTGTTTTGAAAACTTGTTTTGAATATTTTGAATTTTGAATAAAGGACAAATTTTGGGTTGCGGAACGACACATGGTAGTCGCAACCAGATCGTAACTACAGTAAGTCGCAGAGCTATCAAGGTGGCAAAGAAGCAAGAGATAGTTGAAGAAAGCAAAAGCATAAACGTAGATGGAGAGAAGATAGCGTGGAAGACAGAAAGAAGAACACACAGCTCACAAGAGATAAGCTGGAAGCCATCGAAGAAGAACACAAGAGGAACTAGCAGTTGCGATGGCGGGTGAATAAATAGCAGTCACCCGGCTGAAAGAAAGGAATGTGACGAAAGAGATGAATGCAGAGCGCCGAAGAGGATTGAGCAGACGTTGCAGAGGAAATCCATTCCCAACATGATATCTCTATATTTCCTAGGTTTCTCTTATCTATATTTCTGTCCTATAAGATGTCTGTGACAGATTTGTAATGATCTTGCTGTGGAAAGCGATGTAACTATGGATTTGGTTAAGGATTATTAATATACCTGCAGGTTACTGTCTGATCTTATGAGTTACATGCATGCATGATGTCTGTGATGCTTTAAAATTTTATTTGCTTAATACCTAGTCGATAGTCTGAATGTTCTTGCACATATATGATGTTGATGCAATCCATTCTATGTTAATCATGAGTTGCGGATCCCTCCATCACCATTGATCTCTTCCCCTCTTGCATGTGGTCGCGGCACACCTCGGGTGAGACTCTCCGCTCTCCGGAGTAGAGTGATAATTTCAGCGTCGTTCTAGACTACTGCGGATACCATTGTTGGCTCCAACCTTTGAACCTGGGTCTTGCCTGCAAGACCTGTTTCTACGCCAACAAATGGTTCCGTTGCCGGGACCCTACACGTTATAAAGGGAACTAGATCATGGTATCGAGGATCTTCGAAGGAGAAATACGGTGATGGTGGGATAACCATCTAGACCAATTTGTTACCCAGCAAGCGGAGTTGACAAAGCAAAAGAAGGGGGTGCTCACAGATCTCATCCTTTTCTCAGATTGTAGACCAGGGTACCTAGAGATAGCTTGCGGAGGATAAACCACAAGTGGGTGCACAAAGATCTGGTGGCCCTACATCTGTTGGATACTGATTTGACCCGCGCGGTGGATTTTTGGGTAGAGACCACTTTGGACAGATATATTGTGGAGTTTTCCGCTGAGTGCTACCAATCCTTCTCAAAAGCTGAGGCCATCTTCCGCTCTGGGCCGAAAGGGAAACTGCTCAAGGATATTTTGCTGTGGATTAAGGCCCTGATGGTGGACGAAGGGCTGATAGAGTTCCACAAATTGAGCATGGAAGCGTAAACCTCCAGTGCTGGGGGAAGGGATGAAGGGACAAATTCCACGTGAAGGGTGAAGCGGTGGGAGTGGGGAATGGATGCTGAGGCCACAAGGAAGTTGAGGGAGTGACGTGCACATCGGAGGGTGCAGATCTCCAACAGGTGGCAAGAAAGGGTGATGCAGAAGTTGAAGCAATGGGAAGACAATAGGAAGAATCAAAAGGAGGTGTCTCAGAGGATAGGAAGTATGGACACCCAGGAAGATACTCGGGAGGGGGAAGGGACCACTATGGGAGTACGACGGGTGCATGGGAGCCCAGCTAGGAGAGAAAGGGAGACGACGACTGACGAGGATGATATAGGTGTGCAGCCCGAAGAAGGTTCCAATGGTGAATGGTACGTCGTGATGCAGCAGTTGTTTCAAGAGCGGTCATCATTCATCTCTCCAGGCAACCCTACTTCCCAGAATTTGCACGGTACAGATCTCTACCTTCCCCTGGTACTCTACAATCCTTTGAGTAATATTTTTGTTAAGTTACAAGCATTAAGTCGATTGCACAGTAGTTCAGTGTCGCATGTTAGTAGCGGTGTTACTAGTAGTATTACAATTCCTGGTGGTATAGTCACGCAACCAGGACCCGGAGGGTTTATTCTGGTCACCCCGTCGCAAGCAAACATGGCCGGGTCATTCACCCGATATCCAGAATTCTGTGGCCGAGGTAACGATGATGTGGAGCAACACTGGTATCTCTGCGAAGCCATATGGAGGGCTTGGCAGACGCCAGACGCAGGGAAGTTAATAGAGTTCCAAACCACGCTCAGAGAGAGGGCTTTGCGATGGTTCATCAAGTGGTCTGAGGCTCATCCGAATCTGGTAATAGCTGACGTTAAGCGGGACTTCGTCCACGAATTCAAGCTTCCCCAGACAGACCAGCAGGGTCTTTCCAAGCTCTGGGAAATTAAGCAGAAATAAGGGGAGACTGCATGGGAGATGATGCGTCGATTCAAGGACGCAATCAGGAAACTCAGCTACCCGATCGATCTAAATCATCAGAGGGATTGGTTCATCAAGGCTCTACTTCCCTTGACATGAAACCCCCTCACCCAGCAGAAGATTGAAAACCTACAGGATGCTTTGGAACATGCCATGAAGATAGAGGCCATGGCGGGCTACCCTTAGGAATATCGGGGAGGGCTGGCCCCGCAGGATCCTTCCTTGGTAGGATTGCAACATCAGATCGCCAGTCTAACTGAAAAGCTCAAGGAGATGCAGCCGATGAGACCATCTAGGCTGAACGTTTGGTGCACTCATTGCCTAGTCGAGGGCCACGTTGCAACCAAGTGTCCCCGGTTGCATGGCACAGGTATGGGACCCTTTGTCGCAATAATCCAGGAGGGTCCACCTATGGGGGGTGGCGCGGAAATGAAATCGCAGGGGGTATACCAGCTGCAACAGCATTATGCGGGGTTCCCACCTCAATCGAACCCAACTGCCACGAAATATTGTGAAATTTGTCAGACGATGGGCCACCCACCTCGGATGTGCCCAATCTGCAGAAGTACTCCAGCGTATCAAACAATGCATACTGTGAGTTTTGTGCTTCCACGACTCACAACACTGAGCAGTGCAGGGCTCTCGACACTTCGGCGGACCAGTTGGACCGACCCTCCTATCGGGTGAACGAGGCTTCCAGGGGCTAAGGAGGCGGTATGTGCGGCGGCCACACAGGGGGTCAGGGTCCGCTAAAATGATACAACTGTGACCAGGAGGGTCATGTGGCCCGATAATGTCCCCTTCCCTGACGCCCATGGTGTTCCCAGTGTCGTGTGAATGCCCATGCAACAGAGGAATGCCCAGAACTTATCAAGAAGTAGGAGGAACGGGCATGGCAAGGGCCACGAATTTGGTCAACTCCGAGCCACGAGGGACCGCGACTCAGGCCATGCAAAATGTAGCTATTATGACGAGAGGTGGTAAGAAGACGGGGGAGGACGCTCGCGGAAAGGAGCTGGCATGAGTTGTCTGGCCGACCTCCCCGAACCAGTTAATCAGGCCAGAGGCACATAAGAAGTATTTCCAGGAGGCGGTAGAGGCATTTGCTCAGCTGAGAGGAGCCGAAGGCTTGGAGGTGCCCCTGCCGATAGATCTCGGTGAGCAGAGCACCACTCGAACCTTAATTGAGGAATGGCTCTAGTTGTTCCTCAAGATTGTTGACAATGTTGCGACGCGGCAGCAGCTCAAGCGTACCTTGGAAGATGTACTGCAGGGGAGTACGGGACCAGGGGAACCGGTGAGCATAGCCCCCCAGTACGTCCAACGGGTCAAGCAGAACAAGCGATGAATGGGAAAAGAGTTATGGCTTAACACGCAAGTTGCGAGATTCCAGATCAGCGACACTATGCTTGACTTAGGATCTGACGTCAATATCCTGCCATAGAAGACATGGGAGGCTCTTGGCCGGCCACGGCTAACCTACTCGCCGATCCAGCTTAGAATGGAAAACCAATACTGCATTGTGTCGATCAGCTGACTCGAAGGTGTCAAGGTCGACATTGCAGGGGTGAAGACTTACACGGATTTTGAAGTTATTGATATTATGGGGGACAAGGATCCTTACCCTGCCCTGTTAGGCATCGATTTGGCTTTCGAGAATTACACTATCATAGACCTCAAAAAGGAGTTGATGATCTTCGAAGATGGAGAGGTCTGGGTCACTCAGCCTCTCGACTCGTATCAAGGCCCGAGATATACCGAAATGGTGGATAACCAGGAGGATGATCATATGTTGGACAACCTCTATCAGATGATCGTAGGGAAGTGGGAAGACTATATTAACCTGACCGCGACCGGCTCTATCAATTGGCGCAGTGTCCAGAGCTCAGAGCTAGGTTCGGAACTAGCGTGGGAAGACTGGCAGCAGGGTGGGTATGAGACCAACACGCGGAGGTGTGCCAATATTACCCGGGTTCATTGGATTGGTGCAGAGATCCGAGGGTATCCCACCCTGTCGAACATGCAAGCCGTCAATAACTTTATTGAAAAAGTAGAAGACACGATACCAGAAGGAAGTAGGATACCACTTTTGGACGTAGCGCTGCAATCCACATCAGCACGGTGGTGGAAAAATCATCACAACACTCTGTCGCGGTGGAGTTGTGTGGTGAAGGCTTTGAGGGCACGGTTCAAAGAAGACAAAGGACCTCGCAGCCGGCATAGGTACCATGGCACTTCTGATCCAAAAGACCACCTGAAAACCTGTGAGGAGTAGTGGCGAAGTATAGGGTACCCAGAAGAGATGTGGTTTCATCGGTTCGTCCACTCTTTAGATACCATTCCCCATGTGTGGTACTTAGCAGAAGAACGGAAAAGAGGGACCAGCTCCTGGCCGGAAGTCGTGAGCAAATTTTTGCGGTGTTTTTCCTTCAACGAAGAGACCGAGCTAGTGTCCTGGGCATTACAAGCAATCAAGGGGGTATTGTTTCTCTATGATCTAGGGACCGACGGGAGCACCTTAACATTACATCCTGAGGGCAGCCGTGAGTTGGCTTGCCAGCGGATCGATGGCGATCCGGACGATGACAGTCTGGAGGACCTAAGTCACCTGTACTTCGAAGAGAAGGAAGGCGAGCAAAGCATCAAAGAAGAACCAACCACTGAGGGTGTACATCTTCTCCTGTTGAAGATAAAGAAGTTGAACATCGGTACGGATGAGAAACCCAAACTGGCTACGGTTGGAGATTACTGGGACGAGGAGACGACAAAGGAAATTTTTAGCCTCCTCCAAGAATATGAAGACCTATTTCCTTCATCAGTTGCAGATTTGAAGGGCATCAAAGGTGACCTCGGGGAAATGCGTATTCTGTTGAAACCGGACGCCAGGCCTGTGAAGCACCGACCCTATCGGTTGAACCCACGGATTAAAGAAAAGGTCAATATGGAGATCGAAAAGATGTTGGCAGCAGGCCTAATCTTTCTAGTGGAAGAAGCGGAGTGGGTGAGTCCTATCGTCATTCAGAATAAGAAGGATAAGTCATAAATCTGAGTCTACGTCAACTACCGAAGTCTGAACAACACCTGCATCCTTGATCCATTTCCCACTCCTTTCAGTGACAAAGTATTGGATCATGTTGCGGGAAATGAAGCTTACTCCTTCACTGATGGCTTTTCGGCTTATCATCAGGTGTGCATTGTGGAAGAATGAAAGACGAAGACGACGTTCACCATAGAGTGGGGATCATTCGCATACCACGTGATGTCATTTGGCTTGAAGAACGCCTCGGCCGTGTTTTCCTGGATCGTCATCGCTGCTTTCCGGGAGTATATCCACAAGTTCCTAGAAGTCTACATGGACGATTGGACCGTCTACAGTTTGCTGAAGAAACACGCCACCCTGTTACGTATCATGTTTGATCGGTGTCGCCAGTTGCAGATTTCCTTGAACTTGAAGAAATGTATTTTTGCAGTTCCTTTTGGCACACTATTAGGCCACGTGGTGTGCAAGCAAGGGGTATGCGTTGACCTCGCCAAGGTAGCAGTGATTTTCCACATGGAAGCCCCCGAAACGGTGAAGCAGTTGCGGGCATTTCTAGGGCACACAGGTTATCACCGACGGTTTATCCGGAATTATGCGAAGATCACCACTCCCTTAGAAAAGCTCTTGTGGAAGTCGGAAGTGTTCCAGTGGATAGAGGAGTGTCGGATGGACCTTGACGCCTTGAAGGAAAAACTAGCAACGGCGCCCATTCTGGTTCACCCAGATTGGGATAAGTAGTTCCACGTGCACATTGACGCTTCCATTATTGCACTGGGGGCTGTCTTGGCGCAACCTAGGGAGACGACAGTTGACCACCCGGTTTACTTCGCCAGCTGCAAATTTTCGAATTCCGAGTAGAATTACACCACTACTGAGCGAGAGGCCCTTGCCATGGTGTATTCACTCCAGAAGTTCCGCCACTATCTTTTGGGCGGCAAATTTAAGTTCTTTACAGATCATTCTACGTTGAAGTACCTGGTCAATAAGCCAGTATTGGAAGGACGGATCTGTCGGTGGCTCCTACTCTTCCAAGAATTTACATTCGAAGTGATCATCAAGCCTGGGAGGTTAAACGTTGGACCTGATCATTTATCCCGGTTGGAAACAGGGGAGAACGACGGCTCTCTCGATGATCAACTACCGAATGCTGATCTCTTTCGCGTCAAAGCCGTACCCAAATATTTGGCCGATATCGCCACTTATTTGACCACAGGGTAATGCCCTCTGCACTACACCCTGCTTCAGAAGCGGCACTTGGTCGTTCGCGCTGCCGAGTATCAACTGATAGTAGGGCAGCTCTACAAATTGGGTCTCGATGAGGTTATGCACAGATGCATCCTTGATCACGAGCGTGAGGCCACAATGTGGGAATGCCACAGCGGCATTTCAGGCGAGCATGTGGGGCCGAAACCCACTGCCCCGAAGGTGCTTCAAGCTGGCCTATGGTGGCCGACCGTCCACGCTGATTGCAAGACTTTTGTGAAGAAATGCGATGTTTGTCGGCGAACGAGGAGGCCATCTCACAGGGACGAGCTCCCGCTACACTCGGTGCATGTGTTGCGGCCATTCGAGAAGTGGGCTGTCGACTTCGTTGGTCCCATTGCCCCGATAGCCCGGCATTCCAAGGCCTGGTACATCATTACTGCAACTGACTACCTCACCAGGTGGGCTAAGGCAGCGGCAGTACAGGATTGCACAAAGGATACAATGGCACGGTTCATCTTTGAACACATCATCAGCCGGTTTGGCTGCCTGCGAAGTCTAACCAGTGATCAGGGTACGCATTTCATTAATGACACAATCAAGTCGCTGTTGGACACATTCATGATCCAACATCACAAAAGAAGCCCGTACCACCCGCAGGCCAATGGTATTGTTGAAGCATTCAATAAAATTCTTGAAAAAGGCTTGACTAAGATCTGCAAAGCTCAGCGCGACGAATGGGATGGGTGGCTACCAGCTGCATTATGGGCCTATCGGACTACGGTGAAGCGCTTGACCAATAAAACACCATTCCAGCTGGTGTATGGCCGAGAAGCTGTGTTTCCCACCAATTTCACCGTAATGAGTCTTTTAATTGCCACACCCCTCAAGTTCTCAGAAGAGGAATCGCTACGGGAACGCCTCCATGACCTACAGGAACTGGATGAAGCCCGGTTCCTGGCCGAATTTCACCAGAAGGTTCAGAAGGACAGGCAGAAATCATGGCACGTCTGCCACATCAAGAACAAAACATTCCAGGTTGGCGGCAAGGTCCTCTTATACAACAGCAAGTTTCAAAAGTTCCCAGGAAAGCTGTAGATGCACTGGTTGGGACCTTACTTCGTCATCGAGATTAGAGATTCTGGAGCCATTCGGTTGGCTCAGCTAGATGGTACTATTTTACTTGGGTGGGTGAATGGCACACGCCTGAAACCCTACCAGGAGTAAGTTCCTTTCACTTTTCATCAATAACTCTCACAACCAAGAGCACCCGTAGAGTAGCGTAGCTGAATAACTCTCCCACAACCGGGATGAGCATAGGTAGGATTTTTTGTTTATGCATAGCTTGTCAATAACAGCTCTGTTGTGGGGACTGCACCACAACCGACTGTGGTCGGGGAGGGGCGTGTCTAGCATGTCATCCCTGTAGGATCCATAAACATGTCAATGTCAATCCAGGTCATTTCAGTCAGTACTTGTGTCAGTCCATAGGATCGTCTAGATTTGCATCATAAATTACCATAATTGGAAGTAACCTCGCCATAATCATTCTGCCATCATCCGCAGTAACCTCAGCCGTCACGTCCGCCCATTTCCCCATGCCACCGTCAGCAATTGTTGGAATACACATTGGCACGTGATTGATCGCACGATTATCGCAAAGAAGAATGCCAGTGGGAATTAACTCGTTATGGGGTCTCATCAACTTCACTTGTGCCAGGTAATTACATAAATTGCATGGAAAAAAGCACGAGAATTCCAGAACAGTTAGAATTAGCAATTGAAGCAGAACCAAAGCAGCAGAAGTATCCAGACGCACAGCACCAAGAGAGGACGCTGAGGCAAATTCTGCAAGTCTATCAGCACCGAGAAAAAATAACGAAGGCCCTCCCAGCCGTCCTAGAACCAGAGCTTGACAGCAGAATTCACAAAACAATGTCCCTTGTTAGGAAATAAGACAATGCGACCCTGATCAATGCCAACCTTTCAGATTCTTCCGAATTCCCGGCACTCAATTGGCAGGTGTACATGGAACATTACTTCACAACAGCTGGGCACTCAGCAAAAAGAGGCCAGCTCAGCAATGGCCAAACAGGTAATTTTTGAGCTCCGCCCACCCCTCCGACGGAGCATCAGGACAATGCAACAACTAGCTGCTGAGGCCGAAACCCAAATCGGCACGGTGTTCGAGAATGTATCGGTGCACGTCGAGGAGGCAGCTGTCACTAAGATTGCGGCAGAAAAAGATTCATTGGTGCAGGGGTGGCAGAAAGTTGTATCGACCTTCCACGAGCTTAAGGCTACATCGTTTAGAAAAGTCCCAGAGTTTGGGCCCTTTTTTGGACAACAGGCTGAAGGCGCACAGCGAGAACAGGGCACCGGGTCCAGCGGGGCGATGGAGATTGAAACAGTGATCTGTGATTGACTCAGGGATGAGTCAAGTAACTGTGGTTGGGGCCTGTTAGGGCCCTTGTTTTGAAAACTTGTTTTGAATATTTTGAATTTTGAATAAAGGACAGATTTTAGGTTGCGGAATGATACATGGCAATCGCAACCAAATTGCAACTACAGTAAGTCATGGAGCTATCAAGGTGGCGAAGAAGCAAGAGATAGCTAAAGAAAGAAAAGGCATAAGCGTAGACGGAGAGAAGATAGCGTGGAAGACAGAAAACAAAACACACAGCTCACAAGAGAGAAGCCGAAAGCCACCGAAGAAGAACACAAGAGGAACTAGCAGTTGCGATGGCGGGTGAATAAATAGCAGTCACCCGGCCAAAAGAAAGGAATGTGACGAAAGAGATGAATGCAGAGCGCCGAAGAGGATTGAGCAGACGCTGCAAAGGAAATCCATTCCAAACATGATATCTCTGTAGTTCCTAGGTTTCTCTTATCTATATTTCTGTCCTATAAGATTTTTGTGACAGATTTGTAATGAGCTTGTTGTGGAAAGCGATGTAACTATGGATTTGGTTGAATATTATTAATATACCTACAAGTTACTGTCTGATATTATGAGTTACATGCATGCATGATGTCTGTGATGCTTTAAAATTTTATTTTCTTAATACCTAGTCGATAGTTTAAATGTTCTTGCGCATATATGATGTTGATGCAATCCATTCTATGTTAATCATGAGTTGCGGATCCCTCCATCACCATTGATCTCTTCCCCTCTTGCATATGGTCATGGCACGCCTCGAGTGAGACTCCCTACTCTCCGGAGTAGGGTGATAATGCCAGCGTGGTTCTAGACTACTGCGGATACCCTTGTTGGCTCCAACCTCTGAACCTGGGTCTTGCCTGTGAGACATGTTTCTTCGCCAACAGAGGAAGAAACTCAACCTCACATAGATGGTTTAAGGCTGACCACCAACCCAAAGCATGCTCATGGGCATTTGTCTCTCTGGCCACAATTCTAAATCTAGAATGGAAGGCTGTGGCTCAGGCTCTCTTGAACTTTTGTGTCTTTGGCTACAACTATGAATCTGAAATGATAGGCTGTGGTTTAGGCTCGCTTGAAGTGGCTTTGAAGCTTGTATATGACCATCATTTCCCCCTCTGTTAGATACAAGGTGAGATGATGGCGAAAACACAAATGCAATACTATTTAATACTCTAGAACAAGTTCTGACATATGACTTAAAAATCTTCTTGGCTGTTGATGCCCTTTCCCAAGAAGCGATCCATCCAAGATGAACATTTTTTCTTGCAGGAGGCTTGTTTCTGAAGCATCTATGTGAATAATGACTGCTCCGACTGTTAGGAATCTGTAATTTATTAGCAAGATTGGCAGAGTCCAATTACAGAAACAACATCGTTTCAACCGACTTTGGGATTCTAGGATCTAGCCCTCCTGAATCCGGAGAGGGATCTCTCCAATATGTACAAAGATGGATTTCTCTTTGAAGTTTGGGGTTATGGTATTAGGCTAGTTATGAAGGCCAAGGGTTTGTTTGTTTTTTGGATGGTTTAGCATGATTTTTACTTGAGGAGAAATTTCTCAGTGCAAAAAGCTTCAAAGGTGAGAAGTTGCAAGAAAATAGAACAGCTTTGGCTAAAAGATAGATATAACGCTGGTTTTTAGTACATTGGGCTATGGAGTCATAACAGGGCTTTAATTGAAAAACAACATCAAGAGTGATCCAAAGGGCAAGTCATCTATACCACAAGATTATTGAGATTAGAGTGATGGGATGGAAACAGTAAAGTGTCGGAGGGGTGGAAATTGATAATAATTTCTCAGAGGATTTATAGTCAGTCCAAAAAAGAAAAGCCTCTTAAGTAACTGTTTAAAACCAACCAAGTGCAGGGCTAACCATTGACTTCTTGGGAAAGTTTGTATTAAAGCAGTTTAATTGAAAAACAATCCAGTAATCCACATAATTGCCTTCAGAAAGCATGAAAACATATAAGAAAAACAAAGTGTAACTTAAGATCAGATAAAGTACTTTTAAACCTAGTCTGCTTTTAGTCAACACCAAGGGAAACTTTCAGAATCTGCCTTTGGAGAAAATAATCTAGGAATCGGGGCAAACCATATCTTCTCTAGTATCATTTTAATAGCAAATAATGGAAATCACATTCAAGAACAATGTTTTAAGCCAACAGAAGGACGAGGGAACGCCAACATTCCTAACTGTTTAAATTGTATTGAATCATTCTTAAATAAACTAATATGAGGAAAACATTAAGATAAATATTTCTCAGCCAGAGAAGGTTACTGATATACAGCAGATCCTAACCCTGTTTAAATTGTTCTTTACAGAGGAATATGGACAATATGGCATACATAGAAGGAAAACAATTAACAAAGAAAGAGGCACTTCACCAGTAATATAGACCAGGATCCCAAGAAACAGCTTTATATTGATGTCAAACCAGTTACAATCTTCAAGTCCAATGTTTCAGTTCAGCAATCATCTTCATTACTTAGCCTAACAAATCTATCACAAGCAGAGCTCCAAGGGCCAGTGAACACTATTTATAATTAGAAGTTTAGGCTCAAATGTATTTCAAAGCTCTGTAAGCAACTCAACCAACAATCTCTCATCTTCTACAGAAGTATTTATAGAAGAATGAGGAGAAAAGATCTGAGGTAAGATCTTTTAAGACAATAAATACAGATTCAAAACTTTCTCGGCCCTTTGAGGGGCTCGATGGAGAAGTTTACAGGTGGATTACTATATTAATTGTTTTACATTTATGAATCAAGCTCGGTGGGAGCTTTATTTGACTTTGAGGCTTTGCGTAATGTTTGGAGTAACTATGCAGATATTTCTGCATTGATTTCCTTGCAGAAGTAACTCCTTGGCTGCGCTGAGGCGAATATCTTATTTTCTTCAATAACTTCGGCCTCTGTTTTGAAAGGTTTGAGGCAACAAGTGGCTCTGTGGTAGCTGAGGAATCAATTTGCCTCAAGATGTGGCGGTGGAGGCTTTCTGTCTGATAAAACACTTTAGGTTTTCTTTAAACTGTGTTTTTAGTTGGGGATTAGACTTTTGATAACCGTCTTAGCCGTAATCCCTGTAAAATTGTCTTCAATCTTCATCTGCTGTGCTTTATCTTCAAAACTGATACTCTTTAACTATTCTTTTGAATAAAACAGTGTCTTGTCGATGTGTCTTGTCGATGTGCCCCCAACGGTCATGAAACATTGATAAATCATGGAATGAAGCCCCGCAAATGGTTCTTTTTAACAGCACGAAGGCGCAGGAAACGTCTTTCCCAACCCTCGGCTTTCTTTCATTATATAACGGAAAACCATTAAAACACCTACAAAACACAAAAAAAATTAAGAAATCTTGCATTTTAGGTTTAACTTCTTTGGAGGATGTGCGGAGGAAGCAGGGCCGTTGGATGGCATCATCCAACGGTCGGGATTAATTGGAGAAATCATAGAATGGTGAAAAAAGATAAAATCTAAGTCGTCGATCGCGCAAGATCGACGGTTGGGAGAAGGCAGCGGAAAAACCTTTGTAAACAATACAATATGATGTTTTTTAATTTTACAAAGGAAAAAGGCGCATTTTATATGAATGGCAGGGGTATCGTACGGTGGGCCCGGTGGGACTGATCGCAAATCGCAAAAGTGGAAAACGCGATGGAGGATTATGCGACGGAGAGAAAATGTGATATTGCGATTATGCGATGGGCGGAAACTGCGATGGATTGCAGCGCAAATATTTGCGATGGCAGATTATGTGACAGAGAGAAAATGCGATATTGTGATATGCGATGGGTGGAAAAATGCGATTGGAGTGGTCGCATCGCAAATATTTGCGATGGATCAAACTGTTTAAACAACGAAACATGCGATTTGCGATATGCGATGGATCGCATCGCAGAAACTTGCGATGAGATTTTTAGATAAAACCGCGATTCCGCGATTTGCGATTTACGATGAGTGCTTCTAGAGTTAGCGTTTGGTTCCAGGGTGCGGATACATGGAAGAAAATGGGTTAGGGGCTTAAGCTCGAGGGGGCTTAAGTCCTATACATAAAAATATGTATTTTCATGGTTTTCGAAGGGTTTCTTGAAGGAAATGAAGGTTTCGGTAAGGTTAAAAAGTGGGTTTTTAACCTTATAAAAGGGATTTTAATGAAAATGGAAAGGAGAAACATGAAAATTGGTGGTTTTTTCTGTGAAATGGAGAATAAATGAGGTTAGTGAGTAGAAGAAAAGGAAGGGGACCAAGGGGTTTCAACAATATTTAACCTGGGATTTTTAAAGGATTTCATAGGTTTTTAGGGATGTAAACAAAATAACAAGGATCCTTACAAAGGCGTGTTCAGAGAGACTTCAAGAGTCAACTTTACGATAAAATTCAGGTCTTTCGGAGGCCTGTGCTGTTTTAGCCCACCCTTGTACACAAAATATTATAGTGGCCACAGTGGCTCCACTTGGGGATGGCAGTGCCTTCTTGAAGGCATCAAGAACTTCGGTATCTTCAAAATTTCCTGGGAGGTCGACTTGTGCCCTGATCCATTGGGTTGCCCCTTCTTGTCAGATGACCTTGAAAACATATTTAGCAGCGATGAAAACAATGGACTTTCATCAGTAACAATTTACCCAATCCTACTGATCTAGCATTTTTTCTTCATCAGAGTGCACTTGGATTGGCAAACTTTTTTCACAACATTTTATTCTTTTGAAAGCATAAAAACTAATCTACTTCTACTCCTTATTTCTCCCTGAATTCAGATTAAACAGTTGAGCTCAGATATTTCTCTACCTAATCTACTGTCTGTTGGGATTAAACTGTCCAACAGACTTTCATTCTCTAAATTCTACAACAAAAATTTAAAAACAGTCAAGTCAAGATTAAGTTGTTTGACTTGCTGTGATCTATGGCATAAAAACAAGCTGCACATAGATTATTATTTGCAGAAATTTAACATCAAAACAGAAGGCTTAAGATCTGAAAGTTACTTATCATGGCCTTTTCTTATTTTCACAGCTCTGTTTTTTCCTTTTTCTGTGAGCTATCTTTGCCTTTCTTCTGGTCCAAGTTTTGAGCGGATTAGAACCAGGTCTTCTCTTTTATGACTCAGAAAATAAAACAGTTTTGAGTCATCTTTCTCTTGGGAACTTCGATTCAGATTTTGAGTTTGTTTGAACCTTAATTTCTATCCTAATCTATCTACTGATAAGCCAAGATTAAATAGTTTGGCAAATCAAATTCGCTACCCTATCAGCAGAAAATTGAAAGCTAATTAGTCAAGATTAAACAGTCTGACTAATTAGAAGTGTGTTTTAAGGAGTGGCATTTGAGCTTGCACACTTTCGCATTTATTTCTTTTTTGGCATGTACGTGCTTCTTCTCTTTGTTTTCATTCTTGCCTCTTTTTCTTTCTTTGTATTTTTGAATGTTTGATTTCTTCTCAAAGAAGAAGACAAATCAATTCAAATACCTCGGCCGTTTTTTAACCGCTTAAATACATTCCTATCTAACCTATTCTAAACATGAGTATTTAAATTTATCATATGATACAAAAGTGTCAATGCAACCAGCTGAGTAATGTCAAGAAGAAGAAGAAACTCTGGCTACTTGTCAGAGGTATCCATAGTATTTTTTGAAGATTAATCTCCAAGACCAAGACTATCACAGGAGGTGACAATTTTTCATGTCTCTGGCTTCTGCAAAGGATCATTTCTTGATAATTCGAGCCAGTTGGGATTTCCACACACTATTCCATAGGATCAACAAAGAAAAGGTGAAGATTCTCTTCCTTTTGGTCCTCCACAATTGGTAGATCATCTACTCACATCAGCTTTGAGGAATATCTCTTCAAGATGTATCTTCGGAAGTATCATTTTGCCTCCAACTCGAAAATATAAAACAAGGAAATATTTTCTTTCTTGAATCTATGTCGCTTTCCTCGATATAAATTCGTGCCTTTAAAATGATGTATCACTATCGTTAGGCGAGAATTTTCTTTTTCTTGAGAAGATGATATATCCACAGGATAGTTCTCTATTTCTTTTTCTTCTCTTCATCTTTACCTTCGAATCGGAGGACTCGTCATACTTGGAGCAAGAAGTTGGGTTGTGGCCCTCGTATGCTCGTATTCGTTGGACCAAATTGAAGAGGTTGCCATATTCTTTGACAGAGTACTAAAGCTTTTCTCTTTTTTTCCGAGGAAGATCCTTTGCCGTATTTGCCTTTATCGCTTTGTAACCTTTCCAGTTGAACAATGTTGATTCCCAATTATGTGAAAGCCATTAGTGATGGATCAAAATGGATGTTTTTGGCTTTCAAGCTGGTGATGGTGAAAATGATAACACCAATCAAACACTAGTTGCCCTGCATGATTAGTTTTTTCTTGGAACTCATCATCATCATCAGACTGATCAAAATTTGGAAATTTATCAGAATAAACAATTTCATCAGCCAAACATATTGGATTCTCAGCAGGTCCCTTTTTATTTTGATCTACAAAAGAAATTTCTAAATCTGTACAACAAGTTTCTCTAGGTGAATGGGCAAGAGTGCTTATTTTGCAAAAAGTTTCAGAGATTGGCTGTTTATTAATAGTCTGATCTATCTCTTTTTCTATCAAAGGAGAAGATGTTTCTATATTCTTTTGAACAAAAGGACAGCAGTTCTCTGTTTCTTGTGAAGACTAGTTTTGAGGATGGATGTCTTATTGAGCCTCGGCTACAAGGGATGATGAATCAATATTTCAGTTTTCATGGATATCTTGAGGGATGTTCTTTATTTCTTGGATCATCTCTTCCTCGACTGATTCATCTATGCTTTTAAAATTTTTCAATAGGAGATTAAACTCATGAATGGCTAATAAAAGACCTTGTGATGTTTCTTTCCAAAGCTTCCCCATTATCTATAATGTTGGTGATGTGTCGCGATGATCATAACATATCGCACCCAATGACATGATGTAGTGGTTGTGAGAAGCCTCACAGAACATATATATGTGTCTCTTAAATAGTGCCAATGTAGTAGATCTTACTCCTATACCAACTTCGGTTTTTTTTTCTCATCAACATGAACATTATTAATAGTATTTTCATGTTGACCTGCAGTGTTTCAACTCCATACATGTGTGAAACTTGACAAGATGAAGGCGGGTTATCAACCACCTTGAAACAGTGTGTTGTCATCCCAATTCACCCGTGGCATCTTATGTGGAAACCTAGGGATATGATCTCTACTCATTGGGGCATATCTTCTTTGTATTCTTGGAATCATGTTTGTAAATCAAAAAAGGAGGTCATTGAGTCTGGTCACTCAGTTCATGGTCTTCTACCAGTGGAGTCATTTTGTCTTCTAGGAGTTTCAGAGAGTGGAGTCGCCAGGTGGAAGATTGTTAGCTCCTAAAGAGGTAAAATGTTTTATGGTCCACCACCATGTTTATTAGATACCAATCTGAAATATTTTTGGGTTTTTCTGAGTTTCTATGGTTGTATGGAAAACTAAAGAGTCTATAAAAGCTGGCCAAGAAACTATGAACTCAAAAATAGTCCCCAGCGGAGTCGCCAGAAATGTTAGGGAGGTGGCCTGGAACAAGTTAATAAAGCAAACACTTCCATGAACCAAATTTTGAATATCGTATAATTATCCTTAGTACCCCTGTTTGTAATTCCAAGGAGTCGCTTAAAATGTTAGGGAATTGCATCATTAAAATATCGCGCAGTCCAATCACAGTAAAACAACATCGAAGAATTTACCTTGGGGATTTCAGATCTAGCCTTCCTAATCCCAGAGGATTCTGGCTGGTTGTACAACAGGATCTTTTCTTTTTGAACTTTGTATGTATTAGCTGAAGTAGAAGGTTGCTGCGGGTTTGTTTGTTTTTTGGATGGTCGACATGATTTTGAATTGGAGGAGAAAGTTCTCAAAGGGTAAAAACTTGAAGTGAGAAGTTGTACAACAGAACAACTTTAGCTAAAAGATAGACAGTGAAGACCGAAGTTTAGTAATATTGGGCTAGTGAGCGCAACAGGCTTTAATTGAACAACAACATCAAGAGTGATCCAAGGGGAAAGTCATCTATACCACAAGATTATTGAGATTAGAGTGATGTGATGGAAACAATAAAGTGTTGGAGGGGTGGAAACTGATAATAATTTCTCAGAGGATTTATAGTCAGTCCAAACAAGAAAAGCCTCTTAAGTAACTGTTTAAAACCAACCAAGGACAGGGCTAACCATAAACTTCTTGGGAAAGTTCTATTAAAGCAGCTTAATTGACAAACAATCCAGTAATCCACATAATTACCTTCAGAAAGTATGAAATCATATAAGAAAAACAAAGTGTAACTTAAGATCAGATAAAGTACTTTTAAACCTAGTCTGCTTTTAGTCAACACCAAGGGAAACTTTCAGAATCTGCCTTTGGAGAAAATAATCTAGGAATCGGGGCAAACCATATCTTCTCTAGTATCATTTTAATAGCAAATAATGGAAATCACATTCAAGAACAATGTTTTAAGCCAACAGAAGGACGAGGGAACGCCAACATTCCTAACTGTTTAAATTGTATTGAATCATTCTTAAATAAACTAATATGAGGAAAACATTAAGATAAATATTTCTCAGCCAGAGAAGGTTACTGATATACAGCAGATCCTAACCCTGTTTAAATTGTTCTTTACAGAGGAATATGGACAATATGGCATACATAGAAGGAAAACAATTAACAAAGAAAGAGGCACTTCACCAGTAATATAGACCAGGATCCCAAGAAACAGCTTTATATTGATGTCAAACCAGTTACAATCTTCAAGTCCAATGTTTCAGTTCAGCAATCATCTTCACTACTTAGCCTAACAAATCTATCACAAGCAGAGCTCCAAGGGCCAATGAACACTATTTACAATCAAAAGTTTAGGCTCAAATGTATTTCAAAGCTCTGTAAGCAACTCAACCAACAACTTCTCATCTTCTACTGAGGTATTTGTAGAAGAATGAGGAGAAAAGATCCGAGGTAAGATCTTTTATTGGCCAACACAGATTCAAGACTTTCGGCCCTTTGAGGGGCTCAGCGAGAATTTATGTGATTACGGAACACCGTATTAACTGCTTTACAATTTATGAATCAAGCTCGATGGGAGCTTTATTTGACTTTGAGGCTTTGCGTAATGTTTGGAGTAAATCGTATATTTACTGATTTCTCGTTAAGTAACTTCCGGTCGTTACCGAGGCAACAGACTCTCGATTTTCAATAACCCTTGCCTGGCTGAAAGGTTTGAGGCAACAAAAAGGTTTCCGTGTAGCCGAGAATCAATTTTTCCTCGAAGATGTAGCCATGAGTGCTTTTCCGTTCGATAAAACAATTTTAGTTTACTTTTAAACTCGTGTGTTGAGTTGGGATTAGGCTTTTGATAACCGTCTTAGCCGTAATCCCTACAAATCTGTCTTCAATCTTCCTTTGCTGGGCTTCATCTTCAACTTATGCTCTTTTAACTGTTCTTTTGAATAAAACAGTGTCTTGTCGATGTGCAGGGCCGCGCAGGGCTCTTTAGGTTATCAATGCTCATGAAACATTGATAAATCATGGAATGAAGCCCCGCGAATGGTTCTTTTTAACAGCACAAAGGCGCAGGAAACGTCTTTCCCAACCCTCGGCTTTCTTTCATTATACAACGAAAAACCATTAAAACACCTGCAAAACACAAAAACAATTTAAGAAATCCTGCTTTGTGAAAGTTTAAATGCTTTCGAGGATGTGCGGATAGCAAACACATGGATGCAGCATCATCCAACGTCGTGATTAATTCTATAAAACCGCGAATGGTGAAAGACAGACCGTCGTCGATCGCGCAAGATCAATTCGTTGGGAGAAGGGGCAATGAAAAAACCTTTGTAAACAATACAATATGACGTTAATTAAGAAAGGAAAAGGCGCATTTTATATGAATGGTGGCACGACGGTCTTGCGAGACCGATCGCAAAATTGCAAAAGTAAAATGCTTATATGACATGCTATTAGTAGGAGAAAATGCTGTTATCACATTATGCTATGTGTTTAAAAATCGCGATGGTGATTGCGCGGCGAGGTGAGAAAATGCATATTGCAATATGCAACACAAAATGCGATGATATTTATCGTGATCACAAACATTTATGGCGGATCAAATTGTTTAAATAACTCCAACGGAGAAACGCGTATATGCTATGGTGAAAAATGCAATTGGAGCGATCGCATCGCAAATATTTGCGATGGATCAAACTGTTAAAACAACGAAACATGCGATTTGCGATATGCGATGGATCGCATCGCAGAAACTTGCGATGAGATTTTTAGATAAAACCGCAATTCCGCAATTTGCAATCTGCAATGAGCGCTTCTAGAGTTAGCGTTTGGTTCCAGGGTGCGGGTACATGGAAGAAAAGGGGTTAGGGGCTTAAGCTCAAGGGGGCTTAAGTCCTATACATAAAAATATGTATTTTCATGGTTTTCGAAGGGTTTCTTGAAGGAAATGAAGGTTTCGGTAAGGTTAAAAAGTGGGTTTTAACCTTATAAAAGGGATTTTAATGAAGTGGAAAGGGAGAAACATGAAATTGTGGGTTTTTCATGGGAAATGGAGAATAGAAAATGAGGTTAGTGAGGAAGAAAAGGAAGGGGACCAAGGGGTTCTGTAGTAGTATTTAACTTGGGATTTTTGAAGGATTTCAGAGGTTTTTAGGATGTAAACAACAATAAGGGATTTGGACAGAGGCATGAGGCCTTAGAGAGACTTCAAGAGCCAACAATTTTTAGTGATAAAATTTGTTCCTTGGAGTCTCCAAAAATTTTTAGCCACCTTTTGGTATAACAAAATATTATAGGTGGCTAACACCGACCACAGTTCTTGCATGGGTGAAGATCAAAAAACTGATCTTTCATATGGCCAACTCGATCATAGTTTTTCCATTTTACAATATGTTGTTGCTGTGGAAGAGGAGCATAATCTAGAACAATTGTAGGTGAGCTATCATGAAGAAATACACTATTCTGAAATTTTATGGGCTTGGAGTAGTCCATAATATGAAAGGACACCTCCTTTTCACATCCAAGACATTTTATGTGCTTGTTATGGATAAGCTCTTCCCAAGGTTTGATGATGGGCTTGGGAAGTTCAGGTTGTATTTTTTCTTTTGCATGCAAAGATTCTCTTGGAGAAGGAACTGGATATGAATCAAACTCAAATTTATATTCTTGGTGCTGATGGGAGCTTGAATCAATGTTTTGAACATAAACAGGTTCAAAATGATCACACTAGTGTTGTAATCTTCTTTTTGAAGTTGAGATTCAAGTTGCAAAAATTCAATCCTTTCATGTGTATTTTGAAAAAATAATTTAATGTCGAAAATAGTGTCTTAGCTAACATTTACCATACCATCAACAATGGAGAGCATAATATTATTCAATAACTCTAATACTTCATCAACTTTCACCATTTTCTTAATAATCCAATCCGAGGAAATGAAAGATGTCAATTTCTATTAAAAATGTTCTAATGAACTTACCAGGGGGGCTTCTTTCGTTCCACTATAAAAAAAAATAGGTAGACATTCCCAACAATATACTGGTCCATAAAAATGTGCTTCATTGCACCAAATTTATAGGTTTTGATTGCATTCTAGTCTATAGTATCTACGCCAGTGGGAAAGAGAGATTATATTATGGAAGAAGAGAGATTATATTATGGTGAAAGCATGATTTATCCCTTGAATTGAGAAAGGGAAATGAGGGAGCATAAATAGATGAGCCTCGAGAAGAACACCACAAGAACCTGCAGAAAAATTTGAGAATCTAAGAGATCTCAAGGTTGAATCTTTTTACCAGGAACACTTTTCAGCAAAATCTCTTTGGATTATATTATGAGATTGTATGAATTCACAATGTTGCTATAGTTTTTTTTTTTCGTTGAACTCCAAAGTAGTAATGGTGGGCAAGAGGAGAAGCAAGTTGCAAAGCATGTGAACAAATTATGGGTGCTTGGGGGAAACCTACCTCCGCCGGAGCAAACAGTGGTGCTGATAAAATCCCTGGGCTTTATGAAGGTCGAGATCTTTGACTCTTATCTGAACGTTCTCAATGCTCTAACCAATACCGGTTCCTGAGCTCCGCGTGGTAATGGAGGTGTTATATGTGGAGGCTAGTGTGAAGATGAGGTGGACAACGTGGAGGTGAGGTAGACAGCGGGAAAGCACCGAGGGGACCGATGATACTAGGTGTTATGTAGGTAGTGTGGTCCAAGATTGATGGGTGCCACAAGCATGAAGGATATAGAATGGGTTGTGGTGTATATGGAGTCGACCAGGGGAGAAGGACCGAGGTTGTGAGTGAAGGGTAGAGGGTCAAGAGGCTGTGAGCGGTCTTTTGGGATTGATGGTTTCTCAGTGCGCTCACACAAAGATTCCAACTTGAAATGGGGAATAATAGTGTTTTAAGAAAGGATCACGAGGTTTTTTCACAACAAACTACTCTTTCTCAATGCTAAAAACCACTAGGGTGGAGTATGACTACGAGAGGAGCGCAATACCAAGTGTGGTATTGAGACTTACAATCGATCAAACACAAGTAACAACAGGTGGATACAAAGTAAAAAATATTATTGCTGATGGAGTCCTCTTTCATGATAAAGGGTAGTGAAATTATAGTTTATGGGCGATTCATGTCTTCGGGTAGAAATATGATCTCACTTCACAAAATATTGTGTTGGTCAAAAACTGTAGCAAGGAATATTCCAGTTGCGCCCTAAATATTATGAAAATAGGAGATAAATATCCATCTTACGATTGAAATTTCTATAATTCTACATGTTTTTCCCCAATCAGAGACTTCATACCCTGGAACAACATGAAACTCAGAGGAGGAGCACAATCCAAAGGAACATTGTATGGACAACATGGAGTCGGGGTGCTCTATGGAAACCGATAGCTGAAGTTAGTATCTGCCTCTCTCTCCACGCAACGATTATAAGTACCGACATGGAGGACCTGAGTGGAGCTATATCTGTCATAAGAACACTTTCAGTTTGCTTATGGAGGATACTTGTATTAATGCACAGTGCAGTCACGGCATAGGCAAAACAATAACTCTTCTCTCCCTCATTCTAGTCGGAGATAGCACTGAGTGGAGCGTTTCTCTGCACAACATTGAAGTAGGCAGGTGTTAGGATGAAAAAATATGAATGCAGCCAGGAACAACAGTATGAATTCAATAAAAGGTCATAAAAATTCTCACAGAGTTAATGATTAGCGTAGGTATACAAGGCCCCAAGAAAACAAGTGGCTCAAGCTTGAGCATACTAAAATTCACCAAGCTCTGACACCATTTTAGACACTGCATGGAAAACACACGCAGATAGATAAGATAATCATGGATGAATTTATTATTCACAAATGATGCATTTATAGTACATTAAGTGACCTTTGGATTCCACATTCCAAGGTCTCTTAGACTTCCTATGTTCATTCACCTTCTACACCTACCAATAGAGGATTAGGTGTCCAATAATTTACAAAAGTAGTAATGTGATTTCATGACAAGTAATTTTTAAGGATTAGTCGATTTATAGGAAGAATTTCCTTCCTCCCTTGAAGATATTGTAAGATAAAGGTAGATGGACCCACTTGTTCTGAAATCTGAAATGGGCCTAAACACAATTTTTGAAACTTAGTATGTTTACCATTTTCTTCATGGGATTTGTCCCATTTCAAGACTAGGTCACCAATTTGAAAACTTTTATTACCAATTGAACCACTATCGAACCAATTTTTGATTGTTTAGTATATTTAAGATTTAATTTCTCCCTTTATTCATATAATTTGAATATCTAAGTGTTACACAGTATTTTTTCACCATCCCTGCAATCCCCATCCCGAATATTGGAGGACCATTTCAGTGACTTCTGTGTATTTCCATACCTTGCAAAAGGTTTCATTGCATCCCTTGAAATGTGAAGCACATTTTCTCTGTTGACTATTCTTGGAGAAGACTCTCAAAAACACATTATTTTGGGTCGGCGCTGGTAGGCAGTTATGGCCTCACGCCCATATAGAAATTAGCACTGGGCCTCGCGCCCATTGGTGATTTGTCTCAATGGACTGCCCGCGCCGAGATGTTTTTGGAAAGTTTTTTAAAATAGAAACGAAGTTTCTATTCCCAACCACTTCGTGAGTGGAGTCATCATGGTTTGTTCGACTGAATAACTCTGAAGACCTTCCTTTGACTTCTTGTTTCCTACATTTGAGCAACTTCCCAAAGGATAAGGTCTCCCTTCCACCTTATGAGGGATCCCAAACCACCTCCTCCTCTCCTATAAATACATCCTTCTCACATATTTTCAGCTAGCTGAATATTCCTTACTGTAGCTGGTGTGAGATAGAGCAGAGAGGAATCCATTGTCGAGAGAGAGTTTTAGGCCCATTGCCTTGCCAAGTTCAATTCCTAACTAATGCTTGAGACGCATTTGACTGGACCCATCGAAGGAGGCTGCAACATCAAGGCTATTTTGGTTGTAAACTTCTTCTCTCTATTTATTAATACATGAATGATATTTTGGTTCTCGTTTTGTGTTTGATATGTTTAATCCTATGCAATGTGTTTGATTCTCCTTTACCAATTAAATAGTTATGAATGCAGTATGTTTTCGTATGCTTTCATCGTTCTCTGATCCTTGTGCAGGTACATAGATATCACTGCTGAAGAACCACTGCGTGTGAAGACGAAGATCAGGAGATCGCTGCCACAAGCTACGATAAGAGAGTTGGAACAAGGTAGGTCATATATCACAACTCAGTTTCATTCATAAACTAGTAGTCCGAAGGATTAGCATGTTCCCTTGTTGCTAGACCCACCCTAGGGCTAGAGGGGTCGCCTCTGTCTGCAAAGGGGATTTACCCCATAACAAGTTGAGACTTCGTTAGATCAATGCGTCATTATCATTCATTGTCGGTTCAGTGTTTGAAGCAGTCCACTTTGATCGTTTCATCAGTTTTTTTCTTTGTCTTGCCTGTTTGATTATTTTCAGCCATCTTGTTCAGTCCCAGAGTGTCAAGTCTGACCTTTGCTCAATGGTTTTTATTTTTTCCCATGGCTTTCTAACTCGGCGCTACTTTTCCTTGAATAGTCGCGTCGATTGTCACATGTTTCTTTTTTCACAGGTGCACCAGCCTCTGTTTAGCGCAGAATACAGCTAAACAGATGCGTTGAATTCTGTAGTTTAAAATTTTATCCTTTTTCTTGAGTTTTGTTAGTTTCTCTTGCCTCTGGGTTAGATTTTTATCTTTCAATTGGTCCATTGAGATTTTTTTGACTCTCTTTTCTCATTCTTCTCAGCTATTTGTCCCTCATCTAATTAGTGGATTTTTTCATCCTAGGGTTTCTAGGTGTCTCCTACCGCTTGTTCGACTCTCTCCTAACCAAGCCTTTTGAGTTGAGTTTGAGTTAGTTTATTCTTTGTCATTTCAGTTCGTTGACTGATTGTTTTAGCTTTTCTTTCAGTTCTACATGTCTTTGGTTTCTTGAATGATCATCTTGGGTTTCATTTAGCTCTCCATATGTCACCTTGAGCATAGATTACATTTCTCTTTAAACCGTTTCGGAAGCCCTTTTTGCTTGAAGGAGTGCATCTTTGTTTTGAGTGTGCTTGGTATTCATGTTAGATTGATCTCTTTGTTTTAGATCTTTCCAGTCGAATTTCTTAAAACTAGTGTCCATTTTTATTTTTAGTGTAATAGTGCATTTTTCTTCTCATTTATCTAAAAAGATAAAATTTGCATTCTTTCTCTTAATTTGAAAATGGAAAATGTTATTTTTCATTAGTAGCTTTTAGTGAACAAGGAAAGAGCTTTTCATTTTCTGCTTTGGTTGTCTTAGATGCATTAGGGAAAATTATCTTGTATTCGATTGATTGCTACTTTGGTATAGACTACTATCCCTATCTTAGCTAGCATTCATTGAAATGGAATGATTTTCTTTTGCAAATAATTGTGCATTAAGAATTCGAGATCACATTCTGTAAGGCCTTAAAATCGCAACATTAATTCAAGATCACCTTTAAAGTGAATTCAATCAATCTAATGAAGCATTGAAACCTAGCACACATATTTTAGAGATCTATGCTAGTGACATGTTCCGGTGAGTAGCTGTCGTTCGCCATCTAGCTTTAGAAAGCACTAGCATGGACTTGTGCTCCCCATACCGTCGAGTATATAAAGGGAGACCCTCATAGGTTTCAATCCTTTATCCATAGGAAGTCGAGTCTGTCTCCCTGTAACCGCGATACACCGAACACAACATTCAGGGAGACTGCCTACATGTACGTAAGTCCTTGGTCATTTCTCTTTCATTTTATCACCAAGGTCTATATTGCAGTTCACTGAAACTTGGTACACCCTCTTGCTTAGATTCCCTAGGTATTCATTTTGGTCTTTTCGTGACTCTCTTGTGTGCTCAACTTAGTGTTCCTAAATTGATGTCATAAATTGTCAACCAGGGTTAGTAAACTGCTGAAGTGAGGTGCACTATATGTGCCTAGGTATCTGTTTCTCTCTACATTGTGTTTAGTGTTTTTATGATGTTTTTGGTTTTAAGGTTTTATGTTAAAAAGGAAAAGAACCAAGTGTTGGCAAAGAGAAGTGGATGGTTACACTAAAACAGGGAAAAACCTATTCTAAACTGTGTATGGCACTAAAGAACAGAAAATGAAAAGCTTGATAATGACTCATAGCAAGGAAATAAATCACAACATGAACTCAACAACTCATAACATGAACTCATCCAATTCATTCATTAGAAATATGTTGGAATAGCTTGAGAAAAGGACAAGTTTAGTGCAAATGAGGTTCTCCTAAGTAAACAATCATCTTACAATATTACAAAGAATCTCATCCATGGCTAGAAGTTTATTGGAACACAATTGGAAAAGATTATTTGTAGCACAATAATATTTCTACTCTGAATTAACTTGTAATGCTAAGATCAATCCATTCTACAGCTCAACCTGTCACTACTAAGCCTCATTCGAAAGTTAGAGATTTTCTAGAATAGTTTTTGGGAAAAATATTATTTGTGAAATTGCAAAGGATTGCAGAATAATCAAGGCCTTAAACTGATATCACTAATTCCTTTCCATATGATGATGCATTAATAGAAAGTAAGAACAAGAGTAGTTTGTAAACAATGAAGGCCTTGAATTCTAATTTTGACAGTTAATACAACTTAAAGAACAATGGATAACACTGAACTAGAATGAAATTGATCAAACTTGAAACACAGTGACCACAACTAAACTAGAATGCCATTAACCTAACTTGAAATACAGTGAACTGGAACTGAACTAGAATGCCACTAATATAACTTGAAATACAGTGAACAGAGTTGAACTAGAGTGCCATTATCAAACTTGAAATATAGTGACAGAATTAAACTAGAGTGACATCTATCTTCGAAGTATTTCAACTGAACTAAAATGCAACTAATTCTATGAAATACTACAGCCCTATCTCGTTCAATTTGAGTGATATTTTGGAATAGTTTGTAAAAACAAGTCTGGCTGTATCATTCAATGCAAATGAGCATAAAACATAACGTTTTGGGAAAAAAATGAAATTAACTCCTAAAATACTATATTTATATCTCATCCAATGTTAGTGGTATTTTGGAATAGTTTGTAAGGATAAGACTGACTCTGGCATCCACTGCAAGTAAGTATAAAAACACACAAAGTTCAGAAAATTGATTAAACTAGGAATGAAACAAGGCTAAGTTACTTTTCTAAAACATATGAACAAAGCTTCTCAGGTAGCAGGGGCCCTCTACCACCGGATTAGCACTCAAATCTACTCAAGATTGACTCAGATCTTGCAATAAAGTGATGCTTCTTTCATTAAAGGAGAAATTCTTCAAAAAAACAGAGTATTACAGTATTCTGAGATCTAGCAACAAAACAAAATCTAGCTAGCCGTCTCTCGGTCTCCCGAGCCATACTTATAACAAAATTACATAACTGTCTTTGAGATAAAACAGGAATAAATGTCTTTCCCAACTTAAATCAAACTAGAACTCTAGTGTTGGTCTCGTACTATGATTAAGGACATCTGTACAGTCCTTGTCCTATTAGAAGTCTATCTCCTAGTTTTGGTTTCCCACGTGCATAACCACCTGTAGACTCGAGCTCAGACTTCGTGGAGAGCAAGAAATGATGGGGGAGTGATGTGGAATACGACCATATGCGTTTTTCCTTGAGGTGACACCTGGAACCTGCGTAAACATGAAGATAGCTGCGGAACAGGCGACTGGCTACAGAATGACTGCATTCTGTAACCGAGTCTAGTCAAAAATTACTACAACAACAAAATCATGAAAACATAGCAAGTTAGTCATTATATACACTCTTAAAGTAATCCTAATCAATCCTATTGATCATTTAATCCTGTAATTGATGAGGGACAAAGGAAATGAAGTGAAATTTGGTGAAAAAAAAGGACATCTTTGGGGCTCAACAAAATTGAAAATATCATCGAGCACTTGTCCTTTCGCACTCGTTCAACCTGAAAGTGACTAGAGTCACCTTTTGCCTATTTCTTGACTCTTAAAATATGAAAGGCAATGTTTTGTTTCAGTGTTATAAAATTAACTTCCCACGAAATATTCTTGGTTCCAGTTATATTCCTTAGTGATTTTTTGAGGGTTGTTTCCAATGGCAACATTTCCAGAGTTTACCAGCCAAGGCATCTCCTCTGAAGGGCATCCTGGTCCTTTTCCTGCTTTTGGGAATGTTGGCGCTCCTTATATGGCAACATTGTCCCTTCCTGGGATAACTGTTGGTTTTCCCATGTGGTTATTTTCAACCTCGGTGGTCCTAAGTGCTCCAAACTTTGTTCAACCATCTCCTCTACCTAAACAACATCATGTTGATTCTAACATGGACCTCTCACCCTCTTCGCCTATTTCGTCTTCCTCCTCTTCTACTTCGCCTGGTGAAATTTTGGAATCCAATAACTAGGAGGCTAAGAAGAAGAAGAAGATGAAAAATAAGAATTCAGATAGGCGAGAGGCCAACCCTGTGGTTGTTTCTCCTAAGACACCTACCATCGACAAACCATCCAACCTTCCATGGAAAGTCAAATTCCCTTGAAAGTTGTGCAAGGGTGACCACCTTCTTCGAGATTTCCTTGGCATCCCCAAGGTGCTCGAGGTATGGTTCGATAGCCATACACCATTGTATTTGGCCTCTAGAGGTCGTGTTGGTGACACATCTTTGACTAGTACTGATAAGACTCGTAAGAAACACGGTAAGATCACGAATCATTGTAAGTTGTGTGAAGGGCATCATCCCATTCACCTTTTTCCGTACATGGATAAAGCCATGAGAGTATTGACCAACCCTACTATTTCTGCGGCCTACCTTCCAGTTGGTTGCCAGAATATTTCTTTGAGTCCTCCGCTAGTTGATCAAATGATTGGTCGAGATTCATCTTTGGTCGATCCCGCTCCCCCGAAAATTCAAAATTATGAATCCATTCTTGACCAACCATTAGCCATGGAATTGGTCGATCTGATCCCGCCTATGGTTCATCAATATTTTCCGTCAAGAGTGGCTCTCATACCCCTCACGTTCTTCTTGTTTCTTCATATTCCTCGGACTTGGAGAAATATTCTCTCGTCCCTATGGCTCAAGAAGTTGTTGCTCCTGCCCCCACAGCTGTGGTCTAGGAGGATTCTCCTCTTACTTCCGTAACACAAGGGGATGACCATTCCATTCCTATGGTAACCCCTCCAAGTAGTTTGGTTGCTTCTTTCGATTGGAATGGATTTTCAGGATACCATCTTCCTTCTTATGTGCCCTTTGAGATCATAGTATGGGACTTTAATGTGGTCATACCCGGCATAATCATAGATGAAGGAACGTCTATTAGTATTATATCTTCAACTACTTGGCAAGATTTTGGTTCTCCATCGCTTGTGCCTGTTACATAGAATCTGTTGGCTTTTAACATAAGAACCAGCCAATCGTTAGGGATCCTTCCAAACTTGTCTATTACTTTGGGAGGGAAAACTGTCTATAGAGACATGATGGTGGTCCAAGGCCCCTTGGATTTTGATCTACTCTTGGGGCGCGACTATGATTATGCCATGGGTGCGCTTGTCTCTTCCCTCTTTCGTGTGATCTGTTTTCCACATGAAGGTTGGATTGTGACCATTGATCAACTTTCCTTCTTTGGTCCTAATGTGACATCTAATCCACCATCGTCTCTTCTGTGTCTTTATCTGCCGGTTGTATATTCCCTGCGACAGATTAATTATGTGGCCACTTGTTCGTTGCCCTCATCCAATGATCGTGTCGTCCAGTACCATATACTAGGGGCATTCAATCATGATTTCCGAGATTTCTTTCTCCCATCAGCTGAGAACCTCTTAGAAACCATGACTTCTTATTCAACATGATGAGTTGTCGTGACGGAGCATAGTTTGTTTTCTTGTGTCAAGCTCCTTAAAAAATGAAACAAAGTGTACGGAGCATAGTTCGTTGTCTTGTCAAGCTCCTTTAAAAATGAAACAAGGTGTCTGAGGATAGTCCATTTTCTATGTCAACCTCGTTAAAAAATGAATTAGGTCATGAGGACAGTTATTTTTCTATGTCAACCTCGTTAAAAAATGAATTAGGTCATGAGTATAGTTCGTTTTCTATTTCAACCTCGTTAAAAAGTGAATTAGGTCATGAGGATAGTTAGTTTTCTATGTCAACCTTGTTCAAAAATGAATTAGGTCATGAGGATAGTTCTTTTACAATGTCAACCTCGTTAAAAAATGAATTAGGTCATGATGATAGTTCTTTTACTAGGTCAACCTCGTTAAAAAAAAAAAAACACAACATATTCCCTTTTCAATTCGGATCTTTGATTAGATCTCGTGACATCCAAGTCAAGTCTTTTGCCTAATCTCGTAATTGAACCTTCACTCCCTCCACCTTTTAGTAACTAGCGGACTACTCTGGTGAATGGACTGAAGCTTGGGGGGCATGTACCCCGAATTGAGTCACCATGCTCGGGGTATGCCCACTTTTCAAACACATTTTATCTTTGTTTCAAGCTTGTGTAAAAATGAAACCAATCCCAAACATAGATTACCTTTGTTTTCAAGCTTGCGTAAAAATGAAACCATTCTTATTTTTTGGCTTGGTGTGCTTTGCGTGCAGTTTTTCCCGCTTATTATGTTGTTACTTATTGTGGACATGTCTGTCACTCCTTATTTTCTCAAATTTTCCTGCGTGTTTGTTTATTAGAAAGACCTTTTGATTACATCACATATCAAAATATTCCTAGACGAATGAATGCGTTAACTGATACAGTAGACAATATTGTATTAAATAGACATCTTCATAAACTGTAAAACATCATCATCACATGATACGATTCATACAAGAATATATATATATATATCAAGTGTTTGCATCCACGTGCATCATATGTTCAAAAAATATGTATGTTTTGGTTACATCCTGATGTTAGGATATTCTGACACATAGGAATTAGTTAATAATAACTTAGTCTAGTGTAGAGTTAGGTAAAGTGTGTTTCTTTACCATGCACATTTGTAACTTATAATCCGACGGTCACGATTTGTAGCAATTCGATGGTTATCTCTTACCTCGGTATTAACGACACTTGATCTGTGGCTTAACACCTGATTGGTCCATGATCTCTATTTAAAGAGAATGGAGGGTCATTTTTCCGGTAACCGTTTATGAGAGAAACATATGTAACTTTTCTTTTTATATTAGTAAATTTCCTGAAGTGGCCGCGTTGGCTCAGGCCGTGGACTTTTTCCCTCTTTGAGGATTTTAACCACGTGATTATACTAATGTACTGATTTGTGATCTGTTTTTGAGTGGTGACCTTTGGTTCTTGATCTAAGGAACTTACCTTATAAATTCCTACATGGTATCAAATCTATTTTGAGGACCGCGTCCGTTGTTGATCAAAATCTGAAGCCGGTTCGACTACATGTGAATGTCGTTTTGTAGATCTATTATTTCTAAACATTTTTGGGCTTGGATAATTGCTTTGTTGTGTCCGGAGCATTTTTTACAGTGAGGAACACCTTTCGTTTCATGCAAAAAGGTTTTCGGCTGCCCAATTTATGACAATTTAGATCTGGAGAAACAGGAAAAGGGATTTTTTTTGCTATGTCTGCTCTTTCCCCGCATCTTTATGCGATCTCGGGAAATAAGAAATAGTGGAAAAATTCATAGTTTCCAGTAAGGCTAATAAAAAATCTAACATTCTTTTTTTGGCTCGGGTTTTGTTTTTTTTTGTGCAGGAAAAGGCACGCACACCGAAGAGTAAAAAAAAGAAAAAGAAAAAAAAAACCCTTCCTCCTTTCAAACAATAACGTGCATAACTTCTTCATCTGGAAGCCATTTTTCGAGCCCTTTTTTTTGAAACGGCCTAATTTTTCGAGATATTTCCATTAAAGAAATTAGTTTCAGCTTCTCTCAGCTTCAATTTTTTTTTAAATGGAAAGTGCATGCCCGATTATTCTTAACAACACCAATTATTTCCAATGGCTACCTCACATGGTAGATATACTTAGAAGTAAAGGGCTTTATAGAATAGCCATAGGACAAGAAACTAAATATTCTAATGATGATAAAGTTTCTAAATGGGAAAATAAACAAGATTAAGCACGAGGGTTGATAGGAATGTCCATTGCTCAAGATCTTCGATTTCATATCCTTGACATTGACACCCCTGATGAAGCCCTGGAAAAGCTAAAAACTGTTTTTGGCATTCAAAATCAAATCAGGGCCCACCAACTTGAAAATGAGTTGCTTACTTTGGACCCTAATAATTTCTTCTTCGTTGAAGATTTTTTGTCTAAATTCAAGACCATTCGAATTCTTTTAGAAGGATGTAAGATCAAAAAGGAAGATGGTAGCCTCATTTATTGCATTCTTGCTAAGCTTGGCCCTACATACTCTGTATTTGTTTCTTCCTTCCTTTCCACTAGAGAAGCCATCATTTCTTCAAGAACCACCTACAAGAACCCCTCTTTTGATGCCTTTTGCAATTATTTGATAAGAGAACAAGAAAAATTCTTACACCTCGGTCTTATCACTTCTGGAAATGCTTCTAAGAAAACCAAAGCAGCCCAACAACAATCATATCAAAAGAATCCCAAGAAGCAGTATCCTAAAAAGTATGGTCTGAAAGCAAACAAGGGTCCTAAGAAATTTCAGCCACAAACTGAAAAAGCAACTCACCAAAATGATAAGGCATATAAAAACAAAGGAAAGAAGACAGATAGACATTGCAACTTTTGCAATCATGATGGCCATTTAGAGTCCAAATGTTTTAAGAAGATGGAAGCCTTAGAAGCAGCAATGAAGAAGCACAACATCAATTTGGAGCACTCTTCACCTTCATCTTCAGGAATGGCACTTTTTTCTTGTGGTTGTCAAGCATCAAGATCTGGTTGTGCATTAAATGTATCTTCCTCTTCTCATTCTCATGAGTGGCTCATTGATTCTGGAGCTTCTTATCACATGGCCAAAAATAAAGCCATGTTTTCTTCTTTAAATGATTGTAACACCAACATATTTATGTTGGTGATGATAGATCTCTTAGTGTTGTAGGATCTGGAACCATTCATCTCGATAATGGTCAGTTTAATGATGTACTATGTGCTCCTACCTTGTCATGAAACCTTCTCTCTGTTTATCATATACCTCATTCAGGTGAAGGGGAAATAGTATAATTTTCATCGCATGATGTTTTAATAAAGGACCTCAAAGATCCTAAACATATTTTAGCTACTGGCATTGCTGATGATTTCACAAGGTTGTATAAGTTTGACAACTTTGGGTCATCATGTCTTCCCTTCGTTTTTGTTGCTCATAATGATGAAATGAGAAAACTTTGGCATGAGCGATTTGGTCACTTAAAATATCGCTCTCTTCAAACTCTATGTAAGGAAAATATGGTGATGGGTCTTCCTATGGTATCTTGCCGAGATGGTGTTTGCTACAGATGTGTACTCGGAAAACATCATCGGGATAGCTTTGACAAATGTGCCTCTCGGCACGCTTCAGCCCCTTTGCAGCTTGTGCACAGTGATTTATGTGGTTCACTTCCTGTTGTTTCTTTCTCTGGTTGCAAGTACTTATTAACTTTCATTGATGATTTTTCCATACGCACTTGGGTATACTTATTAAAACTCAAGAGTGAAGTTTTTAACATGTTCTTGGCCTTTAAGGCCTTTTTTGAGAAACAATATGGAGATCAAATTCCTAAGTTAAGATCAGATAATGGAGGAGAATATGTTAACAACAAATTTATCAACTTTTTCACTGAGCATGGCATTCAATTGCAACATATTGTTCCATATACTCCACAACAAAATGGTGTAGCTAAACGGAAGAGTCGCACATTAAAAGAAATGGCTAATTGTATGCTTCAATCTAAAGGACTTGGTCTCAATTTTTGGGAGAAGCCATTAACTGTGCAAATTACATAGTAAATCGCACTCCTACTAAGGTCTTAAACAATATAACTCCAGAAGAAGCTTGGAGCTCAATCAAACTAGATGTAAGTCACTTTCGTGTTTTTGGAAGTGATGCTTGGGTCCATATTCCAGATGAAAAACATGAAGCCTTAGAACCTAAGAGTGAAAAATGCATTTTTGTTTGATATTCTGAAGATGTCAAAGGATATAGACTTCTTCAAACAAAATCCAAAAATATAATCATTAGAAGAGATGTAAATTTTGATGAAAATATATCGTCCTGCGAGCCTAGTTCGGCGGGTGTGTCTCCTTTGGCCTGCGAGCCTGATTCGACATATGTGCCACCTCTCCCTCTCTCTTATATTTTTAATAGAATTCCTTCTAGTTCAGATGATGACAACGAGGATGACAATCCTCTTCCACCTCTTGAAATTGTTCCTTATACTCGACCGCTTCCAAGATGGGTCTGCTCTACTCGGGATGCAGCAGGTTTTCTTACAGGTGACCCTGTTGATCAACAATGTACACGTTCTCAGTTCGAAAGAGCTTCTTCCTTATTGGCTCAAGTTCCAGAAAAAATTGATCCAGAAACCTTTGAAGAAGCCTCCGGTCATCCAGATTGGGATGAAGCTATGAATGAAGAGTATTGTTCCTTATTGGCAAATGATACTTGGGACCTTATTCCTCTTCCAAAAGGAACAAAACTTGTCAGATGCAGATGGGTTTACAAAACCAAGTTTGGACCAAATGGAAAAGTGGATAGACATAAATCTCGTCTTATTGCTAAATGATTTTCACAAGTTGAAGGCATTGACTATACTGAAACCTTCTCCCCTGTTGAAAAAATGAATTCTATCTACCTTGTTCTTTCCCTTGTTGCCTCCTTTAAATGGGAAGTCGATCAGATGGATGTTAAATCTACCTTCTTACATGGAGATTTTCATGAAGAAATATACATGGAACAACCCCCTGGCTTTATCCAAAAAGACTCCAGCCTTGTTTGTCGCCTTAGGAAGTCTCTCTATGGTCTCAAACAAGCTCCTGAGGCTTGATATGCCAAAATGGATAGATTTATATTAGATAATGGCTTTTCTAGGTGTCATTCTGACAACACTGTCTACACCAAAAAAGTGGGTAAGTCCTTCACCATCCTTGTTCTTTATGTTGATGATCTTATCCTTACTGGTAGTGATCCAAACCATATAAACCATGTGCAGTCTAGCCTCAAAAGGAAGTTTGAAATGAAAAACTTAGGACACTTGCATTATTTCATTGGTCTTCAAGTCTTGCAATCCAAGGAAGGAATTACCCTCTCTCAGTCCAAGTATGCATGTGATCTTCTACACCACTTTCATATGGAAGACTGTAAGCTAGCCCCTTCTCCCTTTCAGTCTAGAGTCAAGCTTTCAGTCACTTTTACTACCCCTGAAGTTGATGCAACCTTATATCGTCAATTTGTTGGTAAACTTCTGTATCTAACCCATACATGTCTTGTCCTTTCCTTTGTCGTTGGTCTTGTCGCTTGGTTTATGCACCAACCTCATGAAATTCACTGGAAAGAAGCTAAAAGAATACTTCAATATATTTGAGGTACAGTTCAGTTCGGGATTCATTACAGTGCAAGAGCATCTCCATTGTTGATTGGTTTCACAGATTCTCATTGGGCTGGTGACCTTAATGATCGCAAGTCTACTGCAGGATATGTATTCACTCATGGTTTAGGACCTATTACTTCGTCTTGTAAGAAACAAAGTGCCATCTCTCTTTCTTCAACAGAAGAAGAGTATCGTGGTGCAGTTGAAGCCAACAAGGAAGCCATGTGGCTTCGTCAGATTCTATCTGAATTTGGTCTTCATCAACAGCATCCAACTACATTTTGGTGTGATAATCAAAGTGCCATTTAGCTATGTAAAGATCCAGTTCAGCATCAGCGTATGAAACACATTGAACTCCACATACAATTCATCAAAAATCTCATTCATGATCATGTTCTTCAAGTGCATTATTGTCCAACCAATGATCAAGTAGTCGATATCTTTACAAAGGCTCTCACAGAAGCGAAGTTTACAAACTTTGATCCATGCTTGGAGTTCAGGAAAGTTGTCATTAAGGGGGGATAGCCTCTAATGCCTCCTTCCTTCTCCTATTGTGTCACTTTTGTAATTCCTTCAATCCTATCCAAATTTTTTCTTAAGGGGGGATGTTAGGATATTTTTACACATAGGAAATAGGCTCCTTTTGTGTCACCTTCGTAAATCCTTCAATCCTATCCCAAGTTGTTCTTAAGGGGGGATGTTGGGATATTTCGATACATAGGAAATAGTAAAGAATAACTTAGTCTAGTGTAGAGTTAGGTAAAGTGTGTTTCTTTACCATGTACATTTGTAACTTATAATCCGACGGTCACGATTTGTAGTGATCCAATGGTTATCTCTCACCTCGGTATTAACGACACTTGATCCATGGCTTAACACCCGATTAGTCCATGATCTCTATTTAAAGAGCATGGAGGGTAATTTTTCTGGTAACCGTTTATGAGAGAAACATATGTAACTTTTATTTTTATATTAATAAATTTCCTGAAGTGTGTTGAGAATGCAGCAAGATGATGGAGCTTAGTGAAATGAATTCGCCTTCACTAAGTGGGCCCGCAGGCAAATTCTAGCGCAAAATCTATTTTTATACTATGTCTATTTTTAGACATATGGAGCATGGTTCGGGGATTCCAGTTTGAGATTCTTGGAGCATTGGTAATGTTGGTAAAAATAGGTGAGACTCTATTTTTTAGGTCGAAGAGGTCGAAGGCTATTTTTAGACTGCCTCTCCTAAAAATAGGGAAGTCAAATATTATTTACCCTTAATAATATTTGGACTATAAACAGTAGTTTACTCTCTTGGAGCACTTCAGTTTGAGCTACGGATGTGGCACATGCAACTGCCAGAAGGAAATACGCTTTTCTTATGGGGTATTGAGCTCATGCATGGTTGACTTCAGTTAGGACTTCAGTGGCAGAAGTTTGGTGGAGTTAATGAGACAGCTAGTGGAGTTGTGTTCTGTTTATTTTAGTTGAACTGGTTGAGATTAGTTTAACTAGCTAATAAATTAGTTATGAGTGGAGTGAATTAAATATTATTTAATTCATTAATTAGTAACTCATTATTCAACTCAAGAACACATCAGTTCACTACAGTGCATGGACAGTTCAGTGGAGACCGGTGAAAGAGGTAGATGAAAGGGTGGAGTTAGCTATCAGTGGCGACATCAGTTGTGCATGAGATTTGCACCACACTTGGAGGAATTTCCCATGATGATTGCACTATCAAGCCAAGGAGATTTGAACCTTGGATCTCTATATAGACGGGCCATGATTGCGCAATAGAGGAAGGCAATTGGCGGTGAGTTTTGAACCAGTAACCTGTTCAAAAATGGAAATTTCGTGTGGAATAACCTTACAAAAGTGCGGACTACTTGTGGGGAATATTATCCTGAGTTTGTTACTTGATTTCTCCATTATAATATACACAATAGGCGGGGTTTTCGGCTATAGCTCCCCATACATACGTATTGTATGTATGATTTGATGTGTTATCGCTTGATTTTATTTCCGCATGTGTGATGATCTGAGTTGAGTGGAAGAGATTATGTGTTGCATATAAATTCGAATTGTATGTGATCAGGATAGTCTCAGTGAATAATTAATCATTATTCAGCAAATTTCTACAAAGTGGCTGTGTTGGCTCAGGCCATGGACTGTTTCCCTCTTTGAGGGTTTTAACCACGTGATTATACTGGTGTACTGATTTGTGATTTTTTTGTGAGCAGTGACCTTTGGTTATTGATCTAAGGAACTTACCCTATAAATTCCTACACCTGAGACATCATGTCTCTCAAAAAATATACAGAAATAAAAGCCTAGGTGTCTGGTTGGCACGATGCTCATGGTAACATGTCACTGCTCGCACAAGCTACCTCAATAAGAAGTGAACACGGTTTGACACCCCCGCAGTGTGTATATGGTATGTGCGAGGAACATAATCAAATATAGCATAGTCTGGGATTATAATGGTGATTCCCTCTAGGTTGCATACGATTTCCTCTTCCTTGCTTCCCTCACCATGAGGGGCCACATCAAAATCACGAGGAATTCGTTGTGTTATTGGAGACATTCTTGCAGGTATTTTTGGGATGACATCTAAAAATACATGGATTAACATCATAAAATATATAATAAAAAAATCATAATACTATGAATCAAAATAAAAAAATGAGTCTTACCCAATGCTTCATCCCAATCCTCTCCTGCTGGGAGTGGGAGATCTGCATCACCAGTAAAGTCCGTGCCAGAATAGGGTTAGTCCTCCACGACAATCAATTTTCCTCAAAGCCACTCAAAGAACTCCAGTCTCCAGGACATTTGTTGACCTGCGTCTAATCTTGGCATCAAAGCCACCCAACGAACCATCCGTGGCTTCTTGGGCTAGTGGTGTAGGAACTATCACTTCCTGACATTGGAAAATTAGTAACTATTCCAAGATGAATGGTACCAGGATGGACCCATAGCCGAACTGTTTCAACTTACCATTCTCACATTTCATCAGTTGGCGCTTCATATTTATCGTTACTGCCTTTGCCTAGTTGTAGAGAGTCGGAACCATGCAATCTACTACAAGAAGTAACTATGTTTTTGTGGCATCATGTGGAGCCTGAGATATAGCAACTCACGTGTTATTTTGCAACACTAATTTTAGTGCCAGATCGGGAATGGTTGGATATCCACCTTCTTGCTTTTGGATCCTTTCCTTGCCCCTCAACACACTCTGTCGATGACCATGCTCATTTTTTCCATTGTGGGTCGGGTACCTGTCAGGATTGGTACTACCCCCCTCCGTGACAATCCAGTTATGAAGTAAACATCTGAGACCTCGATCTCTAGCTCCTGATCATGAATTATGAATCTTTCCTGATCAATGTCTCATACACTAAACATGTATTGAAACAGCTCTGGTTGAACTCAGAGACATGACGCCATGAAGAATGTTTTAAGCCCGCAGTCCCTAAGAACATCCATGCATCTTACATTGCCCAAGGCTTTCTCATCCTCTTCACCATGTTCTCTTTCCATCCATTCGATCACCATTTTTATTTTCACACCTGAAAAAACATCAATGTGGCTGTCATTAGTCAAATTATTTGCTATTGAAGTGTTTGAAATGGGCTAATTATTTGAATTCTAAGCTTAAATTTGTGGCCACGATTGGCACGAATGTTTTAAAAACAGTCATGCCAAGTGGTGCACCCCCATTTGGATTCAAGGCAGGTTGGCGCGAGTCCGTGCCCAATACCCGTGCCGAATTCCGCGCCCTAATTTGGACAAAAATCCCTCCATAGATCTAAAAAATGGATCGCAAGCATTGAAATTTATATCAAAATGCAGGCAAGGATATGGGATCTTACCTGGAAAAGACGAATTTGTGATTGGACTTCTCGATTGTCTGTTGTCAACTCTGCAACAATCATAATTAAAAAGGGTAAAAAGTGCTCACAAGAGGTAAAAAGTGAAAAATAATTTGTTTTTACTATTTTTGGCATTTTATAAACTTTTTAGAACCCTAATTAGGTTTTTTGAGCATATTTTTCTATTATTTTGCTATTTTATCTCGAAAAATGGGTTTTACGTGTGTTTCTTGTGTAGCAACAGGGCCTCAACGTGACGGCGATGAAGTAATGAGTTTTATTTTATACTTTTTCAGACTCGGTAAAAACACGAAAAAGTCACCCCTAGAGTCATCTTTCAGCGCTTTTCTGACTCTCAAAAATTGAAAAGATTAACGAGATTCTTTCCATTTTGAACTCGCTAAAGGCTACGAAACAATATCTACCCAATATAAGTTTACCCCTTTTTCGAGCTGGGATATATTATTTACAAAAAATGAATACCTTAGCCTATCACAACTAAGAGGTTCTCTCAAACATACTTTTCTACCTTTTCGGATCTGTGAGACTACCTACGAAAAGGGACCTGCTGGAGTTTTATTTTCTGCTTCTTTTCAAACTCTCTAAACATGAAAAGACATTGATTTCTTCCTTTTTCAGGCTTGTTAAAACCTAAATGACATCGAAAACCGTCACCATGATGTAATCAAGTTCCTCCTTCCTAGGGCTCGTAAAATTTACTAGGATGGATTTTTCTGAAGGACAAACTTATATGACAAGCACATGATATCCCCTTCAAGCTTGTTTTTAAAAATAATTGGGGTACTCGCCAGCAATGGTGGGGGAAAATGGAACCAGTTCTCAGTATTGTCAGTAGTATGTCGCTCTTGAACATGATGCTCATCTGCATTTGTGTTGGGTTGGGGACATCCCATTTCGTCATATTTTGCCTCCATGGGTTTGTGTAATGTTTTTTCGCCTCTCATCTGCTCTTTTCCACGTCATCATGACCTTAGATCCCCTGATGTCAAATACTGCCAACTTCCGAAGTCATGTCGCCAATATGTTCAAGATAAGTTGCCTTCTACAGTTTCTAACCTTTGATCCTCTGTTTGGTCTTGATTCACTTCATCTTGTTCCTTTATCTCGTGTCGATGATGTGGGAAACATTATGGCCCTTCTTCGACTCAGTCACTTCCTGTCGACTTCATATCATTATCCAGGAATCCGATCTAGAGACTCATGTCCAGTACCTTGGAGCTTGCATGCCTCAATGGAAAGTTCTTCGCATTCGATGACATGTCCTCATCATTATCCTTCGATCGAGTGACTCCGAGGGTGTTCAACGCTAGCTCACTGTTCACATTCTGTGGATTGTACTATTTGTACCTTGAGAGCCATTTTCATTCTTGGTGGTTTCTCTCACACATGTTAACAACTTTCATCATTGGCTGGTAATCAGGTGACTTTCTTCCATGTTCGACGTCAGCTCATTCATTCGCATGCTTGAATCTGTACTTGTTTGGTTCGAGATGGAGCACAAGACCCTGGGTTTTGTCTGATAGAATCCAGACTGATGGAAAATTTGGTTTATCATGACTATATGCATGACTCTTTTGATTGGATGGCTGCAACCATACCTGAGTCTATTTCTTGATCCTTCTTACTGGATGGCTGCGTCCATACCACAAATCTTTTTTTTATATATGTACTCTATTATGGATGGTTGCACCCATGCCACATGTTCATGTGTAAGAGATATCAATTGTACTTGTACTTGCAGGTCTTCCGATGATGGTGTTTGGTTTGAACTCATTCTCATAAATCATTTCACTCCTCCCTCTCTCTCGGACCTCATTCTTTAGGGGGCATCTGTTACAAAATATTTTTTCACCGTTCCTGCAATCCCCATCCTAAATATTGGAGGACCATTTCAGTGAATTTTTTGTATTTCCATACCTTACAAAAGGTGTCATTGCATTCCTTGACATGTGAAGAAAATTTTCTCTGTTGACTATTCCTGGAGTAGACTCTCAAAATTAAATGATTTTGGGTCGGCGCTAGTAGGCAGTTACAGCCTCACGCCCATTAGCGCTCTGTCTCAGTGGACTGCCCACGTCGAGTTGTTTTTGGAAAGTTTTTAAAAATAGAAATGAATTTTCCATGCCCAACCACTTGATGAGCGGAGTCATCATGGTTTGTTCGACTGAATAATGTTTAACACCTTCCTTTGGCTTCTTGTTTCCTTCATTTTAGAAACTTCCCAAAGGATAAGGTTTCCCTTCCACATTATGAGGGATCCAAAAATACCTCCTCCTCTCCTATAAATACATCCTTTTCACATAGTTTCAGCTAGCTGAACAATCCTTACTATAGCTGGTGTGAGATAGAGCAGAGAGGAATCCATTGTCGAGAGAGAGTTTTAGGCCCATTGCCTCACCAAGTCCAATTCCTGACGAATGCTTGAGATGCATTTGACTGGACCCATCGAAGGAGGCTACAACCTCAAGGCTCTTTTGGTTGTAAACTTATTCTCTCTACATATTAATGCATGACTAATATTTTGGTTCTAGTTTTGCGTTTGATATGTTTAATCATCTGCAATGTGTTTGATTCTCCTTGACCAATTAAATAGTTATGAATGCAAGTATGTTTTCATATGCTGTCATTGTTCTCTGATCCTTGTGTAGGTACAGAGATATCACTGCTGAAGAACCATTGCGTGTGAAGACGAAGATCAGGAGATTGCTGCCACAAGCTACGATGACAGCATTGGAACAAGGTAGGTCATCTATCCCAACTCAGTTTCATTCGTAAACTAGGAGTCTAAAGGATTAGCATGTTCCCTTATTGCTAGACCCACTCTAGGGCTAGAGGGACCACCTCTGTCCACAGAGGGGATTTAACTGCACAACACTAAGATAATCGTTGTTTAAGGGAAGAAGAAGGTTTTTCTTCAATTGATTGTACTAAATACAAGGAAGGCAAAGCTATAATTGGTGGAAGAATATCCTCTTTCTCATAAACTAAGAAGTAATGTGAGGTGCCTAATGATGCATTTTATATAGGTTATCTTATCAACCTAAAGAGTAAAAATTAATGCATTATGCCAATTTATTTTACTGTCGTCTATAGTTCATTTAATAATCTATAGTTCATTTAATAATCATTAAGAGATTCTTATTGGTAGATTGATCTGAATGGAAATTGGCATCTATCCATGGTATTCATCCACCCATGGTATTTATCCGCCCATGGAATTTACCCATGGTATTGTAAGTGGCATCCACCCATGATATTAATCCACCCATGGTATTTATCCACTCATGGAATTTACCCATGGTATTGTAAGTGGCATCCACCCATGGTATTCATTCACTCATGGTATTGTAAGTAGCATTCACCCATGGTATTCATCTTCCCAGGGTACTTATCCACCCATGGAATTTACCCATGGTATGTAAGTGACCTCCACCCATGGCATTTACCCACCCATGGACTTTACCTATGGTATTATTTCTAAAAAAATGTTATAAGTAACAAGTCACATTTTGTAAAAGGACAAATTTTCCAACACAATGTATTTTTTACAGTTATTCTTTATTTTAATAAAAAAAAGTTTCTTTGTGATTTTGTTCACTGTGTGTTATCCTCTTTTCTTCTATAATTTCAATTTTTTAGATCTTGATGGCCTCCCCCCAAGATATGGATCAATGGTATTAGATTCAGGTTACGACTCCATGGGAATTAGGGTTTGAAGCATATTTCAGTTTCCAAAATTTGCAAAAATCTTCAAAATTTCATGCAAGTGCTACGACCTCCACAAATAATTTTAGAAAGTGCAAATATCTCAATTGAAATTATTTTCTATTATTTCAAATGGGTTTTTTTATGGAATTTGATTTCGCTTCCCGGATTAAGATATCTGAGCAATTGAAGTTACACATGTATGAAAAGTTGCACAAACGTGCGTACATGAGTTTAAGGAATAGTTTTTTCACTCCAAAGGTAATGAAATTTCAAGTGTCTTATATCAATGGAAATATCTCTTCAATACCTCAAATGGGTCTTTGACATAATTTGATTTCATCGCTTGTAGAAGAATTTATCAACATAGTTGCAGCAAGAGGTCTATAATGTGAAATAAATATTTACAACATCTCACTGGAAAGGAGAATCTACCAAAAAATACACCATCAAGGTTATGGGTCAATGACACAAAGCCCTTGTCATCGAAGTCCATTTTCTATGCCACACATTGTTAGTATCACAGTTGGTCACAAGAATTACATGGTATCTCTATCATCAAATCTTCGTTTGCCATGGTTATGGGTCATCCACAAACCCATGCTTCATTGAAGTCCATTTGCTAGGCCACAAACTTTCATTATCACACTTGGTCACAAGCATTACAAGGTATCTCTATCATCGGATTTTCATTCATAATGGTTATGGGTTAACCACACAAAACCCTTCTCTACAATGACTCTTCATATTTAACAAAGGATTCTCAGGAGGGAACTTCACGCAATGGGGACCATTGATTCTTAAGGAGGGAGAAATGATCTGAATGGAAAATGGAATATACCCATGGTATTTATCCATGCATGGTATTGTAAGTGGCATCCACCCATGGCATTTATCCACTCATGGAATTTACCATTGTATTGTAAGTGGCATCCACCAATGATATTCATTCACCCATGGAATTTACTCATGGTATTGTAAGTAGCATCCACCCACGGTATTCATCCTTCCATGGTATTTATCCACCCATAGAATTTACCCATGTTATTGTAAGTGACATCCACCCATGGTATTTACCCACCCATGGAATTTACGTGTGGTATTGTAACTAAAAATGGCTATAAATAACAAGTTGCATTTTGTAAAAGTAAAAATTGTCCACCACAATGTAAATTTTATAGTTATTCTCTGTTTTAATAAAAAATGTTTCTTTGTGGTTTCTTTCATTGTGTTTTCTCCTCTTTTCTTTTGGAATTTCAAATTTTTAGATCTTGGGGGGCTCCCCCCAAGATCCAGATCAGTTCATTTGATAATTCTTAAGATATTATTATTGGTAGATTATACTAATCCATTTCCTTGAGGGTAGTAGTTGGCATCATATTTAATTTTAAAACCTCTTTTAGGAGCGAATTCAATTAATACATTACAGGATAAATATGATGCATCGTCAAACATTAAGGCGCTCGAGATACCAAACCTAGTGATAATTTGTTGATCAATAAAATCAATGACTTGTTATAAATTAACCACTTTTAAAGAGATGGACTCCACCCATTTTGTGAAATAATATGTAGCTGTGATAATATACCTATGTTGCTTAGAGGAATGAATAACAATCTCACCTATTATATATAGTTCCCATTGTTTAAAAGGTTATTCAATGTTGACGGGTTGTAATGGTAATGCAACCTTCTTTTCTCTACATGAAGTTGTTTGACATATTTTTCACTTTCTGACATAAGCATGGGAATATTTAAATAGAGTTTCCCAGTAGTAGCTAGCATGAAGGATTTTATGTGTAGTTGTGTCACTTCCATAATATACGTTGGATGTTCCATCGTTCATTTCTTTCAAGACCCTTTCATCCTTATTTTTTTCACAACATCCAAGCAAACTAAAGTCATATTTTTTTGTAAAAGAGTATCATTTACAAGTTGATATTGATTTGCTTTCAATCTTAAGGCTCTTTTCTTATTAAGCTCCAATTCAATAGGTGTATATCCACGATTTAAATAAAAGATGAGGTTTTCATATTCAGAATATAAGTTAATAATACATACCTCTTGAGTATATTTATGTTCACTTGAGATGTTTTCTGATGAAGAATTACTGGAGCTAGAAACCAGCTTGCACAAGACTTGTCCTTGCATAATCTTGGCAGCTTTGATTTCCAAGTCGTATTCTTGAATATTTGTGACCAAATTTTCTCTTTTTTCACCAATATCTTTCTGAATTAGTAGTTGTCTTACTGCTAGAATTTGTATGATCAATTTTGTATCATACTTAAGAAGAAAGGGTCAAAATTTTTTGACTAACTTGAATATTGTTTCTCAACTTCAGAGTAATTCAGTTCTTCCCCTTGTAACATTGATATATTGAAAGAAATCACGGCTTCTATTCCTTCATCATTATTTTGTGTAAGTACAGTTGCATATGAATGATCAAAAGAGAAAGTATATAAAATAAATTCTTTCAAATAATCAGGAGAAGAAAAAAAGGAGCCTATATTATGGGTTTCTTTATTGAGTCAAAGGAAATTTTATCAATTATACCCCACTTATAAGTTGCATTTTTTCTAATCATATTTTATAGTGGAATGATGATTTAAGAAAAATTCGGGACAAAACATTTAATGAAATTGATCTATCCTAGAAAGGATTACATTGATTTTATGTTGTGAGGAAAAGCAATTTCGGAAATGGATTTAATTCTATCAGGATCAAATGTAATGGCTTCTTTATAAACAATAAATCCTAACAATTTTCCCTCAGTCAAGGTAAACAATGATTTTTTAGGATTTAGAGAGATGACATACTTTCTACATCTTTCAAATATTTTTTAGGTATTCTAAATTATTACCTTGTTTTTTAGAATAAATAGTAATTTCATCAAGCTAAATTACCATCAATTTATTGATATGGCCTCTAAATCCTATATCCATGGCTCTCTAAAATGTGACCCCTACATTAATTAAACCAAAAGGAATTTTCTGATACGCATATGTACCCCATTTGGTTATGAATTTAGTCTTCAACTTGTCAGCAGGATGTACCAAAATATGATTATAACCTGAAAAGACATCTAGGAAGGACATTACTTAAGAGCCTGCTATCGATTGAAAATTTTTCTCTATAAGAGATAATGGGAAATTATCCTTCTCCTATGCCTTATTTAAATTCCTAAAGTGCATGCAAATCTTGATATCATCGTTCTTTTTTTGCACTAGGACTAGGTTAGATACCCACTTGGAATGTCTAACAGGAAAAACGATCTTGGATTTGAGTAGTTTATTTTTTTCAACTTTAATTTGAGACTCGATATAAGGATGAATTTTCCCGAGTTTCTGTTGGACTGGCTTAAGTTATAGCAACATGGGAATAATATGCTAGATAATTGAAGTATCGTATGTTTTGAGGTCATCATAGCTCCATGCAAGAACATATTTATATCTCCTAAGTAGATGAATGAAGCTAAGTCTTTCATCAGGAGAGAGACCAAGTCCAAGGTTAATATTTTGGGGTTTTTTTATAATACCTAAATTGATAGCCTCAAACCTTAAGGTAGAAATATGTGTGTTGCAATTAGATTGGAATTTAAATCTATCTTTAAGGTCATAGAGATCCTCCAACTTAACTATTGATTTAGGCAAAAAAAATTCTATTCTCTCTTCTCCAAAATATTTATTAAGTTCCTTATCATGCATATCCTCATAAATAGTATGTTCTTTGTAGGTCCCTTCAAATGGAAGACAACTTATGATGTTAACATCAGAGTTGAAAACTTTCCAGTTAGTGATATTATCAAGAATATAAGGATGAAAGGTCAACTCAATTGAAAAACGATCATGACTAAAGCCTTATGGTGGAATCAACTTAGAAGCAACATTAGCCAATAAGTCAGTCCTTGCATTTTGTAATTTATGGATAGGAGTAATATTGAATCCCAACAAATGACATGTTAAGTCCTACACTAAATATTGATAGTTTTTTACATGGTTAGAAAAACAATGAATGTTATTTCTTACCTACTTGATGACATTCTCTGAATCACCAAAGCATTTTAGGAACTTTCCATCTGGACTAATTTCTTTTTGCAATCCCTGCACAATTACTTCATATTCTTCCACATTATTTGTTCATTCAAATTCAATCACGTAGGTCATCATGGTTTTTTTGTTTTTTGGAGGGACTAAAATGAAACTTGATTTTTTGTCATCATTAGAATTCGATCCATCGAAATAAAGGGTCCAAAACAATCTCTCTACACAATTATTTACAGAATATTCTACAATATTTACACATCGAGACGATTTTTTGTGTGAAAATTTTTCAATTTGTGATGAAACATATTCTATAAAGTGAGGACAAATTTGGCAGGAAAATTACCAAATAAGGATTCAACATAATAATTACTAAGGATATTATTCATGAAAGATACATGTTCATTTTCTTCATCAAGATCAATCAATGTATACTTCATTTTTTTTCTCTATCAATCCTAATTTGGTTTGGTTTTCCATTATAAGGTAGCCAGAGGTGAGACCAACTAGTAACAAAATAACTGTTATTTTTTCAAACCAATCTCTACTCAATATAAGACCATAAATTTCTGGAATATCAACAACCAGAATATCAATATTATGGAAAACCTTAGGATTAGATGAAAATGTAACCAATACCTCATTCATCTCACCTAAAAATCTGACTTTTGTTCTATCTAGTTGAACTATATGAGTGGCAGACTTTTTTGGCTTCACATTTAACTTTAAACAAACCGAATACGACATAATGTTTGATGAAGCACCTAAATCAACTAAACAATTATAAAAAAAATTGTTAAAAACTTCAAAAGTTAAAATAAATGGCGATGTATGAGAATTCTACCTATCACCAATGAGGATGGTGTTTGTTAGATTAACCTTGTATGAGGATGTAGTAGGAGTATTAGGTTTATTTTTACTCTTAGAAGCCTTAGTTGTAACAAAAATTGATGGTAAGAGAGAAGTTGGAACAACATTAAGAGCATTTAGCAATAATTTTTGTTGTTGTTTTAATTTACTGACTTAATAGAGTGATATATTTGCTTTAGTTTTCTTCATATCTTCAAAAATTCTATATTAAATGTTATCGGATACAATCAAAGTTTTGCATGAAGGTGAAGTTGAAGAATAAGCTTTAGGAGTACCAGATGAAGAACTCATAGTTTGACTAGAATTTTTCTTTGGCGTGCCATTTTTGGCTGAAGAATCAATTCCAACCTTTTAAATTTTTAAATATGTATCTGCAGATCATTTATTTATAGTTGTAATAGGAATATCTTCTTCCTATTCTTTATCTGAGGTAGGTAGTGTTATCACTCCACTGGATCTCCGAGGCTAAGAAGCGATCAGAAAAGGTAACCACAGACCAATCTTTTGCCAAGTAGCTAGCCCTACTAGGTAAGAGAGGGATCTCTCCATGAGATCACAACCAATATGACTGGATCAATGAGATTTTAGGCTAGGGATAGTAGCACTAGGGTTTGATTGATTGATTTTGGGTGTTGGATGGTGAATTGGTCAGGGAAGAACTAGGTCAGGGCAAAAAGGATCAGAATTGCAGAGGTCTGATGGGGCAAGGTAGGTAAGCACTTTAACACATTAAGGTATCTTGACGGAGTGGTTTATACTACTATGGTTTTAGAAAAGAGAACTGGAAATATGAATTATTTTCAATTAGAAAAAAAGTGAACATGAAACTGTAACTATTCCTCCAAAACAGAGCATCAACTAATGAATTATGTCTATCTGACTTAGGAATCAATTACATTCAGAGATGGCATGAATATGGAAATCATAATACATTCAAACATTTGTAAACATAAGCATAAATAATGCTAAAACACATTACCATAGGAATCCCACCAAAATAGTTGCAACTCAGTCTATTAGTTCCTTCCAAAAGTCTGAATATACTAGTGTTCAATGATCAGTTACGCAACATCCAACCCTTGCAATGACAAACAAAATGAAATATATAGACCAAAAATGACTTCTCCCACTCTTAGGGTTCAAATCCATGACTTGTGGAGTTGATCCCCAAAGTGATAAACTGGAATCATAATGATTAGGGAGGTCAAAAAACTCATCCCTATTGTTGCGCCAGAATTGTAATCTATGGATAAACTACACTTCCCTAGATCGGTGTCTAGTCTAGAAAAACAGGTGAAAGACTGCACTACCCTTTTTCCTAACTCAGAACAAATACACAGAGAGGATTGGATGCTTACTTGTTTCAGTCGCTTCCAAATGGCTCCTTTCTGTCGCTTCCACTACAACTTCAACTTCAAGCAGTTTCAAATAGTTGAATGCTTCCTGCAAGAAAGAACACTGAAACAACAGAAGATGAAATAATTTAGATATATATTCAAGTTAATTAGCCAAATCAGTTAAGCATAAACTACATTCATCAACCAATATTTTACAACATGGAAAATCAAAGTAAACATGGATGCATGTAGGGAAAAACAAGAAGTACTCTTTATTGATGATATAAGGAGAGGTTACAACCAAGTGACTAATTCATCGTGACCTTCCAGCAAATTTCCCAAGTCTCATCACAGCATAAGTCTCTCCAGCACCAGCTCCACAAATCAAACTCTGTATTGAAAATTCTTCAGCATTTCCCTACTCAAATTCTTCTCCTCAAACACTTAGATCTGTGTTCAATTTATAGAGGAACTGTAGGCAGTTTCGTAATCAATTACATTCCAAAAGTAGGCAAGATATTTTTCCATTCATGTAGATGTCAAATGGACACTTGGATCCGAAGCTTGACACATGTGAACCCTTCTAGAAGACACTGGCCAAGTGGAGATTCCAAAAAATTGAGAATTTCGCTCCCAATCTGACCAACACACCTTTGAATGTCGAGAAGTGCTTTGCAGAGTAGCCTTGAATGGGGCTACCTGCATATGCAACGCACTTAGGCCCCTTAGAGGCTGCGTTGGTGAGCTCCCACATGTTTAATAATAAGCTTCAAACCATGGAACAGCCTTGCTTTGATGAAAATCTTATTTGATTCATGAATGTTTCCTATCTTAGGGCATATATCAACTGAGATGATAGGGAATGATAGACCCTTTTATCATCGGTCCTGTAGATGATGCCCAATTAACCAGGTCATTGGGAATGGTGCCCAAATTGACCTATAACAATTTCCCCCTAAAGCATGAGATCCAAATAATAAGAACATTTGATTGAGATGCTTTACACTATGATGAGCCTGGAAAAAAAGTGGAACTATCACCTGCATCAATATTACAATACATTACATCATGATAAATCCTCTATTGATCATAATTGCTGAGGGTAGGCATTCCCATAGTCAGCACATAAAACAATCTAATAACATGTACATAATTCAGAAAGTCGTCTACATTGGAATGTTGCCCATATGTAGACAACGCCTACAGATATAGGCCCATGTTTGGATGACAATCTGTATGTAAGGTCACCGTACAGATGACGTGTACAACAATCCTGAAATCGCAACTCGGATGGCTGAAACTAGATCTGGGGTCTTCTTATCTCATTCACTTGATCATTCGGGTACAAGTATAGCCATGCGAATATATGTTTTTTCGTCGAACATGGAAATACATCGTTAGATTACCAGCCAATAATGAAAGCTATTAAAAAACGCGAGAGAACCACCATTAATGTCAATGGCCCTCAAGGTACTGCAATACATTTCTTAAGGCGTGAATAGATTATTTGATGTCGAATGCCAAAAAAAATATTTCGGTCAAAAGTCTGGAAGCGAGGATCTTGTCAATGTTGTAACAAGCCTCATGGTACTCGATGTTAGCCACCTATAATATTTTGTTATACAAAAGGTGGTTACATCTTTTTTTGAGCCTCCAAGGAACAAATTTTATCACTAAAAATTGTTGGCTCTTGAAGTCTCTTTTAAGGCCTCACGCCTCTCAAGCCCCAAATCATTTGTCGTCCCATTTTATACTCATAAAATTTTGTTGATTTCTCAGATAACAAACTCGCTAAAGAAACCATCATTTTCTTCCCCTTTTTTCTCCATATTATTCCTCTACTTTTCATAAGTTTCTCCTCCATCCGTCCTCTCCCCCGACATGGTTTAAAACTTCTTTTTGAGTTGTGCCGAAACCCCCAAATCCATTTAAAACCTTGAAATTTTTCATAAAAAACAAAGTTTTATTGCTATGGACCTAAGTCCCTTTGGGCTAAGTCCTAAAACACTTCCCCCCACATGCCCATATGTTAAAACCAAACCCCAAAGCTTTTCGGCGCTAATCGCAATCGGAAATAACACAAATGGGTTGATCGGAAAGACCAGGCTTAATGGCTCGATTGCGATTGGCCCTTGTCTTTATACTCCCGGGCATATTACATTCCGTGAAAACCACCGGCCCCGCAATCGGGTGTCTTTTTCCTTTACTTATATATTTTCCGCCCGATCCATTATAACTTGTTTTAAGTGCAAAAACTTTGGTTTTCATATGTTTAAAGGTTTTGCCGCCGGTGCGTAAGTCGAAGAAATCCTGACCGTTGATCTAGTCCTGATCCAACGGTCCGCGCACAACGTATCGCAAATTTCAATCGCACTCCCTTTCTCGCCCTCCCCGATCGTAATCCTCCGATTTAATCCTAGCCATCCATCCTCCCGAAGATCCAACGGTCCTTATTCCCTCCGACCACAAGTCTTGCCCCCATTTCGAAAACCCTCCGATTCATCTTCCGCCGTCGATCTGATCTGCAGATCAACGGCCAGCGCTTAATCGCATTGGAAATTTACATCGCATGCACTTGCCTGCCCCCCCCCCGATTGAGATCCTCTCGGACAGATCTGGACCGTCCATGTGTCCAGATCGGACGGTCCAAAACCACCCCGCATTATTTCTTCTCCCCACTCTCATTTTCCTGTTTTGCGCCGATCTCCATCGTTAGATATTTTTATCCAACGGCTACGCTCTTTCCCCGCCATTTGAAGCAGTTTAACCTATTTTTGCAGGATTTCTTAATTTTTTTGTGTTTGATGCAGGTGTTATAAATGGTTTTCCATTGTATAACGAAGAAATGCCAAGGGCTGGGAATGACGATTCTCATGCCCTCGTTTCATTACAGAGAAGCCATTCACGGGGCTTTATTCCATGTTTCGTTAGTACTCTCTGAGTATTGATGCCGTAAAGCCCAGTGCGGGTCTGCACATCGACAAGACACTGTTTTAATTTAAACACAGTTAAAGAGTATCAGTTTTGAAGACAGAGCACAACAGATGAAGATTGAAGACACTTTTTATGGGGATTACGGCTAAGATAGTTATGAAAAGCCTAATCCCCAATCTAAAACACAGTTTAAAGGAAAACCTAAAGTGTTTTATTAGACAGAAAGGTTTCCACCGCTTCAACTGAGGTGAATTGATTCCTCAGCTACTACAAAGAGCCACTTGTCGCCTCAAACCATTCAAAACAGAGGCCGAAGTTATGGATTCAGGAAATATCTGCCTCCAGCGCTGCCACGAAGTTAATTCTGCCAAAGGAGTGTAATAGTAAATAGCTGCAGAGTTGCTCCAGACAGAGCATAGAACCTCAAAGTCAAATAAAGCTCCCACCGAGCTTTGATATTAATTGTAAAACATTAATACGGTGATCCACCTGTACACTTCTCCATCGAACCCCTCAAGAGGCCGAGAAGTCAGTTAATCTGTATTAATGGTTCACGAGATATTTTTGTTAGTTCTCACCTCCTCATCTTCCTATAAGTACTTCTTCATAAGATGAGAAGGTTGGTTGCTGTTTGATCACAAGTTGTAATATTGGAAACTCTCCCGAAATAAATATATGTCCATGGAAGTTGAAAATAATTGAGTTTTGGATGTCTTGATGATGCCGTTGCATGTCCGTTCCTTTTCGAGAAGGCTCTATCATTGGATCCATGAGCTCAAGCTTGCTGGTGAAGTGCTCGAACCGTTAAATGTTTTTTTCCTGTTTTCATTATGTTCCATAATTTCTTACTATAGTAGGTTGAAAGTTTTAGGCTAAGAAAATGACTTGGAAGCACCTTTAGACCTGTTCATTCCCACTGCTTTTTTATGTTTTCTTCTACTCGGGCATTTTAGAGGCTTTAAAACTTCTCTTTGGTATTCATACTGCTTTTTATTTCCTTGATAGCTCAAGTAGTTGGTTTCAGCATGTTATGGTTCTCCCTGCTTGTCTGCCATCACTTGAAAGCCGTTATTGAAATCTCCCTTCGAAGTACCATCGTCTTAAGTTAACCAAAGAGGTCGGTTTTGATCTTACCCTTTGCCCCTGCTTAAACAGTTGTTTTGAAGGTCTTTATAGTTGCAAACACAATTGTTATTTAGGTGTTCCCTCTTCTATGAATGCAACTATCAGTGAATCTTTTATGTTTTCTAAATCCTTTAAAATAAGATCTTTGAGGAAATAGGTGTTCCCCGAATCTTAGATTTCATTTTAGTTGTCTTGAAATCATTATTTGCTTAAAGAATGTTTGTAGAATTTATGGTTAGCCCTGTCTATCAAATATCTCTTTATTGATAAGTTATGTTTCTCAAGTTCCCTTTGTTGAGACTTAAATTTCTTTTTCCAAATCATTAATGTCCATCTCATTCCAAAACAAAGGATCCTGTGGCCAAGTTAGATTTGCCCTTTGATATCCCATATCCCTTGAAGAGTTTGTCATGACCTTATTTTGACTCCATTACCGAATGAACTGGATATTTCTTCTTTCTGTCTATCTTTCTTAGACCTTTCATATTCTGCTGTGTCAACTCAACCCAACCAATCAAACATATGCACGTAATAACTAGTCTAAAAATCCATAACCAAAGCAAACAAGATAAACCTTTGCAAACAAATATTTGAGAGATCCCTCTCTGAGAATAGGAGGAATAGATCCTGGAACTCTAAAGATTGGTTCTGATGTTGCCTTGCCTTTTGATTTGCCAAACTGTCAAAACACGGGACACCAACATAATGGCAATCATTTAAATCCTTATCAAACCTTGAAGGAACCAGGTACCAAGCCATAAGAGCAACTCTGTTTGTTTGAACACCTTAGCTAAGTGCAAAATCAGACTTAGAACACTCTCTTAACCTATAAAAACAAAATAAACTCAGAAAAGCCCAAAATATTTCAAGTTTGGCTTCATAATAAATATGGTGGTGGAACCATAAAACATTTTATCTTTATAAAAACTAAAAAAATTTCCACCTAGGTGACTCCACTGGCCTCCAGTAGGCCTATTACCCTTCCAGTCCTTGTAGACTCCCTTGGGAATGCATTAAGCAAACCCAATCATGTTGTTGGTGGATAGAAATTTTCAAAATCTTCCACCTGGCGACTCCACAAACCCAAAAGACCTAATGACTCTACTGGCAGAAGACTCTGAACTGGTTAAAAAGATACAGTGACCTTAAATACAAAACTCAACCATTACAAGACCTAGACAATGAGAAAGATTATAGACAAATTAATAAAGGAAAATTACTGATCATGATGGAGAAAATGATGTACATACTTGGGAAAAGATTTAAAAGGCATGAGGCCAATTTAAATATTGATGATCTAGAGCAGCCCATACTCCTTTCGAATCAAGAGCAAACCCAAAAAATACAAAATAGGTATGATGAACAAGATTACAATGAGAGCAATGAAGAAGGTTGTCAGGAAACTCCTGATTGCCTACCTATTTCTTGTATTATGCCATTAAGAGAACTCCATAACCAGATTGCAAAAGCTCATAGTAAGCAGTGCCTTGAGGAAAACATAAGCCTTTTTGAACCGACAAAATCTGAAATAGGAGAAGAGACAATACAACCAGGGTTTCTTCCTTTATGTTTCGAATCATTTCAGATTATTAAAAGACAATGGCATCTTCATAATATGCTTGAAACAACTCATGAACCTTATAGTCGAAGTGACTGCCATGAAAATCATGAGGTGTTGGTTGAAATTGAGATAGATCAGGAAAAAGAAGAGAATCCTCAAGTTTCCCCTACGAGCATCAGTAATCATTCCCTAGAAGAGGCTCAAGAAGACATCCAGCCTCAAAACCAGTTAACACAGGAGGGAGAGGACTGTTGTTCTTCTGTCCAAGGCAAAGAGAAAATTCCTTCTCTTTTTACAGAGGAAGAAATTGATCAGATATTAAATAAACAGTCAGCCCTAAATCCTTTATTAGAACAAAACACTTCCGCTCATTTACCTACTAAACCTTGTTGTCTTAAAACAAAAAATAAACTTGTAGAAAAGCTCAAAGAGGAACAAAATGATAACCCAATATGTTCGACTGACAAAATTGTTTATTCAGATGATTTTCCGAATTTCGATCAGTCTGATGATGATGATGATGAGTTCCAAGAAAAAACTAATCATGCAGGGCAACCAACATTTGATTGGTGTTATCATTTTCACCATCACCAGCTTGAAAGCCAAAAACATCCATTTCAATCCATCACTAATGGCTTTCACATAATTGGAAATCAACAGCCTTTCAACTCAGAAGGTGAAGAGAAGAGCAATAAAGAAATTTTTGAGCAAAAGGAGCTTTCTCTTGAAAAAGAGGAAACCTTTAAATACTCCCCTGCTAAAAAATATAATAACCTCTTCATACAAATTAATCCACTGAATACAAGCATACCAGGGTTACCAGAGGACAACACTGTTAAATATGATGAGTCCTCCAGTTCAGAGGATGATGAAGATGAAGGAGAAAAACAAATAGAAGACTATCCTGCTGTGGATATATCATCTTCTCAAGAAGAAACTTCTCCCTTCACTGATATTAGTATGTCATTTAAAGAGCCTGAATTTATATCAGAAGCAAGCATAGATTCAAAGAAAGAAGATATTTCACTGTTTGCTATTTTGCAGGTTAAGAATGATGATACTTCCAAGCTACATACTGAAGAGATAGTCTTCAAAGCTGATGTCTTAGAAGTAGATGATCTACCAATTATGGAGGATCAAAAGGAAGAGAATCTTCATCTTTTCTTTGTTGATCCTATGGAAGAGTGTGTGGAAATCCCGACTGGCTCAAATTATCAAGCATTGACCCTTTTCAAGAGCCAGAGACATGAAAAGCTGTCACCTTCTGTGATAGCCTTGACATTGAAGGTTAACCTTCAATATGTTCTATGGATACCTCTGACAAGCAGCCAGAGTTACTAGTTCTTCTTGACATTACTCAGCTGGCTGCATTGGCACTTTTGTATCATATGAATATGCAAATACTCCATGTTTAGAATAGGTTAGATAGGAATGTCAATAAAGCTCAGTTCCGAGCATGTAGTTAGTTGTTGTTTTCTGCTTTGGAGAAAAATCAAGAATTCAAAAATACAAAAACAAAGAAAGAATGAAAAGAGGGCAAATTGACAAAACAATAAAGGTATAGCCCCATACCAAAAAAGAGAAACAAATCTGAAAGTGTGCAAGCTTAAATGCCACTCCTAAAAAACACACTTCTAATTAGTCAAACAATTTAATCTTGACTAAATTAGCTTTAAATTTTTCTGCTGATAGGATAGTGAATTCGATTTGCCAAACTGCTTAATCTTGGCTTATCAATAGATAGATTAGGATAGAAATTAAAGGTTCAAACATGTTCAAAATCTGAACCAAAGTTTCCAAAGAGAGATGACTCAAAACTGTTTTATTTTTCTGAGTCATAAAAGAGAAAAACTGGTTCTTATTTGCCCAAAATCTGAATCAGATATCAAGAAAGAGACAGCTCAAAACAAAATTAAAAACAGAGTTGTAAAGAAAAAGAAGGCCATAATGAGAAACTTTCAGATCTTAAGCCTTCCATTTTGATTTAATTTTCTGCAAATAAAAATCTATGTGCAACTTGTTCTTATGCCATAGATCATAGCAAGTCAAACAGCTCAATCTTGACTTGACTATTTTTAAATTTCTGTTGTAGAATTTAGAGAATGAAAGTTTGTTGGACTGTTTAATCCCAACAGACAGTAGACTAGGTAGAAAAATATCTGAGCTCAACTGTTTAATCTGAGTTCAGGGAGAAATAAGGAGTAGAAGTAGATTAGATTTCCTTCTTTCAAAAGAATAAAATTTTGTGAATAGATTTTTCCAATCCAAGTGCACTCCGATGAAGAAAAAAATGCTAGATCTGTAGGATTGGGTAGGTAGCAAACTTGTTGATAAAGGTCCATTGTTTTCATGGCTGCCAAATATGTTTTTAGAGAAGATTATTCAATCACAAGAGGACAGCCCAATGGATGAGGCAACTAATCAGCCTCCCAGAAATCAAGTCTGAATTCTTGATGCCTTCAAGAAGGCACCATCCCCAAGTGGAGCCACTGTTAGCCACCTATAATATTTTGTTATACCAAAAGGTGGCTAAGATCTTTTTGAGCCTCCAAGGAAAAAATTTTATCACTAAAAATTGTTGGCTCTTGAAGTTTCTTTAAGGCCTCATGCCTCTGTCCAAAATCATCATTTGCTGTCCCTTTTTATACTCAGAAAATTCTGCTGATTTCCTATAAAGAACTGCTGAAGAAACCATCATTTTCTTCCCCTTTCTTCTCCATATATTCCTCTACTTTTCATGAGTTTCTCCCTCCATCCGTAAAAATCTTCCTGACATGGTTTGAAACTTCTTTTTGAACTGTGCCGAAACCCCCAAATCCATTGAAAACCTTGAAATTTTTCATAAAAAACAAAGTTTTATTGCTATGGACCTAAGCCCCTTGGGCTAAGTCCTAAACCACTTCCCCCCACATGCCCATACGTTAAAACCAAACGCCAAAGCTTTTCGGCGCTAATCGCAATCGGAAATAACACAAATGGGTTGATCGGAAAGACCAGGCTCAATGGCCCGATTGCGATTGGCCCTTGTCTTTATACTCCCGGGCATATTACATTCCGTGAAAACCACCAGCCCCGCAATTGGGCACCAGCCTATCATATATATTTTCTGCCCGATCCACTCAAAACCTTGGTGTTTATCGAAATTTTCGGGTTTCTCGCAAAGTATAAGGGTCCCGCCGGTGCAAGAAATCAAAGGATCTGGACCATTGATTTAGACCCAATCCGATGGCTAGCGCTCAATCGCAAGTTTCTAATCGCAAGTTTCAAATCGCATGCGTTTTTGTTGCACTCCCGATTGCCGATCCCCGATCCAATCTGAGCCGTCCATCCTCCCGAAGATCCAACGACCCTTATTCCCTCCGATCACAAGTCTTGCCCCGTTTCAAAAACCCTCCGATTCACCTTCCGCTGTCGATCTGATCTGCAGATCAATGGCCAGCTCTTAATCGCATTGGAAATTTACATCGCATGCACTTGCCTGCCACCCCCGATTGAGATCCTCCGATTAGATCAGGACCGTCCACGTGTCCAGATCAGACGGTCCAAAACCACCCCGCCTTATTTCTTCTCCCCGCTCTCATTTTCTTGTTTTTCGCCGATCTCCACCGTTAGATATTTTTATCCGACGACTACGCTCCTCCCCCGCCATCTGAAGCAGTTTAAACCTATTTTTTCGCAGGATTTCTTAATTGTTTTGTGTTTGATGCAGGTGTTCTAAATGGTTTTCCATTGTATAACGAAGAAATGCCAAGGGATAGGAATGACGATTCTCATGCCCTCGTTTCATTACAAAGAAGCCATCCACGGGGCTCTATTCCATGTTTCGTCAGTACTCTATGAGTATTGATGCCGTAAAGCCCAGTGCGGGTCTGCACATCGACAAGACACTGTTTTAATTCAAACACAATTAAAGAGTATCAGTTTTGAAGACAGAGCACAGCAGATGAAGATTGAAGACAGTTTTTATGGGGATTACGGCTAAGACAGTTATCAAAAGCCTAATCCCCAATCTAAAACACAGTTTAAAGGAAAACCTAAAGTGTTTTATCAGACAGAAAGGTTTCCACCACTTCAACTGAGGCGAATTGATTCCTCAGCTACTACAAAGAGCCACCTGTCGCCTCAAACCATTCAAAACAGAGGCCGAAGTTATTGATTCAGGAAATATCTGCCTCCAGCGCTGCCAAGAAGTTAATTCTTCCAATGGAGTGTAATAGTAAATAGCTGCAGAGTTGCTCCAGACAGAGCATAGAGCCTCAAAGTCAAATAAAGCTCCCACCGAGCTTTGATATTAATTGTAAAACATTAATACAGTGATCCACCTGTACACTTCTCCATCGAACCCCTCAAGAGACCGAGAAGTCATTTAATCTGTATTAATGGTTCACGAGATATTTTTGTTAGTTATCACCTCCTCATCTTCCTATAAGTACTTCTGCATAAGATGAGAAGGTGGGTTGTTGTTTGATCACAAGTTGTAATATTGAAACTCTCTGAAATAAATATACAAGTCTGTTGAAGTTGAAAATAATTTGGAGTCTTGGATGTCTTGATGATGTCGTTGCATGTCTGTTCCTGAGAAGGCTCTATCATTGGATCCATGAGCTTGGCTGTCGGTGAAGTGCTCTGAACTGTTAAATGTTTTTTCCCTTGTTTTCATTATGTTCCATAATTTCTTACTACAGTAGGCTGAAAGTTTTAGGCTAAGAAATGACTCCCGGAAGCACCTTAGACCTGTTCACCCTTCACTGTTTTATGTTTTCTTCTGCTGAAGTATTTTAGAGGCTTTAAAACTTCTCTTTAGTCTTCATGCTCGTTTATTTCCTTGATAGCTCAAATAGTTGGTTTTAGCATGATTTATGGTTTTCCCTGCTTGTCTACTATCACTTGAAAGTTGTTATTGAAGTCTCCCTTTGAAGTACCAATGTCTTAAGTTAACCAAAGAGGTTGGTTTTGATCTTACCCTTTGCCCCTACTTAAACAGTTGTTTTAAAGGTCTTTATAGTTGCAAACACAGATGTTATTTAGGTGTTCCCTCTTCTATGAATGCAACTATCAGTGAATCTTTTATGTTTTCTAAATCCTTTAAAATAAGATCTTTGAGGAAATAGGGTGTTCCTCGAATCTTAGATTTCATTTTAGAAGTTGTCTTGAAATCATTATTTGCTTAAAGAATGTTTGTAGAATTTATGGTTAGCCCTGTCTATCAAATATCTCTTTATCGATAAGTTATGTTTCTCAAGTTCCCTTTGTTGAGAATTAAATTTCTTTTTCCAAATCATTAATGTCCATCTCATTCCAAAACAAAGGATCCTGTGGCCAAGTTAGATTTGCCCTTTGATATCCCATATCCCTTGAAGAGTTTGTTATGACCTTATTTGGACTCCATTGCCCAATGAACCGAATATTTCCTCTTTCTGTCTATCTTTCCTAGACCTTTCATATTCTGCTGTATCAACTCAACCCAACCAAACAAACATTTGCACGTAATAACTAGTCGTGTTAGCCTAGAACAACAGGTGAAAGACTATACTACTGTTTCTCCTAAATCAAAACAGATACACATAGAGGATTGGATGCTTTCTTGTTTCAGTCGCTTCCAAATGGATCCTTTCTGTCGCTTCCACTACAGCTTCAAATTCAAGCGGTTTGTGAGCTGAATTATTCCTGCAAGAAAGAACACTGAAACAGCAGAAGATGCAATAATATAGATATCTATTCAAGTTAGTTAGCTAAATCAGTTAAGCATAAACTACATTCATCAACCAAGATCTTACAATATGGAAAATCAAAGTTAACATAGATGCATGTAGGGAAAAACAAGAAGTACTCTTTATTGATGATAGAAGGAGAGGTTAAAACCTAGTGACTGATTTGAAGTTACCTTCCAGCAGAGTTCCCAAGTCTCATCACAGCATAAATCTCTCTAGCAACAGCTCCACAAATCAAACTCTCAATTGAAAATTCTCCAGCATTTCTCTACTCAAATTCTTCCTCTTCAAACACTTAGATTTGTGTTCAATTTATAGATGAACTGTAGGTTGTTTTGCAATCAATAGCATTCCAAAAATAGGCAAGACATGTTTCCATTCATGTAGATGTCAAATGGACACTTGGATCCGAAGCTTAACACATGTGAACCCTTCTAGAATACACTGGCCAAGTGGAGATTCCAGAACAATGAGAATTTCACTCCCAATGTGACCAACGCACCTTTGAATGTTGGGAAGTGCTCTGCAGAGCAGCCTTGAATGGGGGTACCTGCATATGCAACGCACTTAGGCCCCTTAGAGCCTGCGTTGGTGAGCTCTCATATGTTTTATAATAAGCTTCAAACCATGGAAACCCTTGCTTAATGAAAGTCTTGTTTGATTCATGTTGTTTCCTGTCTTAGGGCATGTAGCAACTGAGATGATAGGGAATGATAGACCCTTGATCATCGGTCCTAGAGATGATGCTCAGTTAACCAGTTCATTGGGAATGATGCCCAAATTGACCTATAACAATTTCCCCTAAAGCATGAGATCCAAATAATAAGAACATTTGATTAAGATGCTTTACACTGTGATGAGCCTGGAAACAAAGCGGAACGGTCACCTACATCAATCTTACAATACATTACATCATGATATATCCTCTATTGATCATAATTTCTGAGGGTAGGCATTCCCATAGTCAGCACATAAAACAATCTAATAACATGTACATAATTCAGAAAGTCGTCTACATTGGAATGTTTCACAGATGCAGACACACCTACAGATATAGGCCCATGTTTGGATGACAATCTGTATGTAAGGTCATCGTACAGATGATGTGTACAACAATCCTAAAATCGCAGCCCGGATGGATGAAACTAGATCCGGGGTCTTCTTATCTCATTCACTCGATCATTCGGGTACAAGTATAGCCATGCGAATATATGATTTGTCGTTGGACATGGAAAGACATCGTTTGATTACCAGCCAATGATGTGAGATTTTAACAAACGTGAGAGAACCACCATTAATGTCAATGACCCTCAAGGTACTACAGTACATTTCTTAAGGCGTAAATAGATGATTTGATGTCGAAAGCCAAACAAAATCTTTCGGTCAATGGTCCGGAAGCGAGGATCTTGTCGATGCTGTAACAAGCCTCATGGTACTGGAATCTGATGTTTCTAAGTGAACTTCCTGGATATTGATTTGTTGTCGACGGGAAGTCACCTTATTTCAAAACTGGAGTTACTGATTTCGGAGACAAGCGTATGACCTGATATAGCAATTTTTAGGGATGACGGTCATGAAAATGAAGGTTTACGATTATTGTAGATGGATGAGTTCTTAATCACTGGATGACTTCTCTTGAACATATCGGCGACACTGTGATGAGTTCGCAGCATTGACCCAAAACCAAAGTGAAGGTATGATGAACCATAGGTGTGAATGAACCATCAAGATGATTACCCAACCCAAACAGTCACGGACATGGAGTGAAAGAAGTGTCATATTCAAGAGCGACTTGCTACAAAAAAGAAACTTTACTTGATTTTCCCAAATTTTCCCTAGTCATTTTTCGACCAGTACCTCTTTATTTTTAAACAAGCTTGAGGAGGATAACATTTTCTTGATCTATAATTCAACCCTTCGGGCGAATAAAGTATCGCTATTTAATAATTTAACGAGTCTAGCGATGAATGAAACTCGATTCTTGCCATGATTGACAATCATGTCACTATTTTATGTTTTAACGAGCTTAACGATAGTGATAGCCCGGTCTTTTTTCATATTTAAAGAGTCTGAAAAAGAGGACGAAAGAGAACTCCAAAAGTACTTTTTCATAAATTTGTCTCTTAGATCCGAAAAAGTGTAAAACAATATCTGAAATAACCTCTTTGGTCATGTTTAACCAAGGTATTCCTTTTTCGTAAGTAATCCATCTCAGTCCGGAAAAGGGTTAAACTTATACTGAGTAGATATCAATTCATTCGCTTTAATGAGCTCGAAATGACAAGTGCTCGGAAATATTTTCACTTTATTGGAATCTGAAAAGAGATGAAAGAAGACTCCAGGGGTTCCTTTTTCGATGTTATAGAAGCTCGAAAAAGAGATAAAAGTGTGCTTCAAATCCTTTTTCGTTTTTGTAAAGCTCGAAAAATAAGGAGAAAAAGTATGCTTTATGGTCAAGTCCTTCTTTGAAATAAATCTGCACGACTAATCTGTTCATCAGTTGTATTTCCTGTTCAGAACAACATCAAATGGATTAAAAATACCTATTTCATGATTAAAAAACATAATAAAACCATAGTCATATAAATAAATTTAACTTGCAAGTAATTAAATGACTGTATAAAGCAGTTTCACTATTAATTTTTACCATTCCATAGTTACCATTTGCATTTTGGAGCTCTGAACCTGATTTTGCCCCCGAACTTCAGTTGTTGATTGCGGTCATTTCTCTGGACGGATTTCATCGCCGTTTGATCCAGGTTAATAGAATGAACCTCCTCTTCCTTTCAATATTCATTTCATTCCCATTCTTTGCACATTTTTAGGGTTTTAAGGCCCCTAGGGTAAATTCTGCCCAAAATGAGGGCAATGCACCCTTGTACATCGAAAGCTGCGTTGCATAGCAGGTACAGTGAAGGGTACATGCATATGCAACGCACTGTCTCAATCCAGGGAGTGTGTTGGGCACAGTTCAAGTTTTTTATTTTCATGATGTGTTCAAAATTTGCCTAGTTTTTTGTAATGAATGGTATCTAATGGATCTTATGGTTGATTTTCAGGTTTCCATCAAATAATAATGATGATTACATGGAGAGAAAGAGAACATGAAGAACAAGATATGATTGCCTTGAATGATCCGGGTACTATAAGAGCTTTAAGAGATTGCGGGCTACTTAAGTACTTCAAATTATCGGGCATGATAGAACTATTGGAGTTCCTTGTTCGAGCATGGGATCCAGTGATAGAGGCATTTCACATAAAAAATCAAGTGTTGTCCATAACAGTTGAGGATGTGCATTTTCTCACAGGTTTTTCAAGTAGAGGTTTGCCCATTTCTCTCACAGGGTCTACTGTTGGAGGAGAGACAGTGAGGGATTATGTTATGCAGTATTGCTATCCAGGGTCAGAACCTAGCAAAGATAGAAAAATAAACATCCATGCTATCAGGGATTTTCCTTTGAGAACCATCCTATTCACGATCGCTAAACTAGCTGGCACCATTACACTCCATGTAGCGAACAGATCGTATATGCAGTATGCGCTGGAATGTTTAGAGCCAACATTCTTCAACTGGTCTGAAGCTATTCTATCTCAGATAAAGGAACAACTAAATAAAGCAAAGGGAGGAAGGAAGAAAATTTTCAGTTATGGTTCCATCCTCATCTCCTTCGCTTTGGAACAGATTCCACTGATGCAGCCACAACATGTAACATTGGATATATCTAGTCCTAGAGATCATCGAATGCAAAGATGGGTAGAACTTATGGGTTGGCATTCAAGCCAATCGACCGTTGTGTTCTCAACTGCATTCTTCGCCTGGTTCCAGCAACATATCGTTTCCATCGATGAGTATGCATATGCAAGCGTCGACTTCCGAGGAGATCCAGATCTAGTTTTACCGGAAGGCGCTCAGTGGGGTGCAATAGGTAAGAATGATTTGACCATGTTTTTTTTTTTTTATAAGGTTTATACAAATGTTTTTGTGTTTTTATTTCTTTCCAAAACTAAACTAGATGTTTAATGTAATGCAGATATTGGTCGCGTTCAACCAGTAGAGGAACCAGAGTGCGAAGCGGATGTGCCAGCAGAGAGGGTTGTCGGGAGAGCAGTGCTTCAGGACCTTGATATGGCTGAGACTCTTGCTAAGCTCCAGAAGCACATAGAGGAGTTGACCTTTGGGATTTTGGATTTCCGGATCGAAGAGCTTCCCATGCGACTGCAACGACACACAATTGGGGTTCCTAGGCGTTGGATGCAGTTGCTCCGTAGGATTGCTAGATCTATAGCGTGCTATCATGAGAACCACTAGTTTACTTGTGATTTTTGCATACATTTTGAGGTCAGATGACCAACGTGTCTTGGGCACAAATTTTGTAAAAAACCTATAACTATCTATCTATATGTTTTCAGATTTTTTCCTATGTTTGATACGCAATCCTATTCAATGATGTGAATTTTTTCTTTACCTATGTCGCAAATGTCTGTCTAAAACTTGATTAGCTAATGAATCAGTTAAAGTGTTCAAATTTCTAGAAATATGTTGATATTGAATGAAATAAAAATGTCTCCCCAAAATTCGAACTCTTAGGAACAATCTAAGAAGTGTTGGATTTCTAACAGTATAAATACTAGTAAGTTGTAGTACCACAAGTTGTGAGTCTAACCTTATGATTATGCGGTTAATACCAAATTAAATGGCATCAGAGAGAAGTTCGATCAACGCGCTATACTCAGTGATATTACTCGTCGATCTACCGATACAAATCCCTTGAAAACTCACTAACTCGTCGTTTGGAGCGAAAATGGCCCACACCGTTGAGGATAGATTTTGCATACTACGACTAGCACCATCATCATATCCAACAAACAGTTCCGAAGATTCAGTCATCTACGATTAAATTTAAAGCGGATTACTAACGTCAAGAAAACTCTAAAAAACAAATTAAGATAATGAATGCAAATCAACAACATATAAACAATATAATACAAAAAATTACTACGCTCATGATTAAGCATAGTAACGTTTCAAATACAACCCATTTCTAGGTTGTGCCAATGGAATCCCATCATAATCAACTAACTCGTAGGCACCCTTAGCAAAAACTCTTTTGACAATATAGGGGCCATGCCATAATGGCTCGAATTTTCTTGTACCTATTACATCAGCTTCTTGGCCGTAAAGAAGGACCAAGTCGCCCTCTAAGAATATGTGAGGCTGGACATTTTTTTCATATTGCGCCTTTATACGTCTCTTATGCGCTTCGTTGGCCAATTGTGCTTCACAACGCGTTTCATCTAGATGGATGAGGTTAAGGAGACGCACTTCTTCTTCTGAGGTGTCAGGTAACAAGTCTATCGTGAGTTTTAATGATGATATTTCGCATTGGATTGGTAAGATAGCTTCCAAACCATACACCAATTAAAAAGGAGTAAATCCGGTTGCGTTTCTCACCGAGGTTCGATACGCCCACAAGGCGGAGTACAGGATCAAGTGCCAGTTCCTTTTACGGACTCCTATCATTCGTTGAAGCATTCATTTAAGAATTTTGTTAATACCTCAACTTGTCCATTTTATTGTGGATAATAAGGAATAGAATTATCATGCGACAATCCTAACTTGGCTATCAATTCAGACATCATATGGTTGCGAAAATTCTTCCCATGATCCGTAACTATAGCCTGTGGGACCCCAAACCGTGCAATAACATGCTTGAAGAAAAACAATGCAGTTGTTTGTCCTGTGTTGTTGAATGTAGGCATCACTTCGGCCCATTTGGTAAAATAGTCGACCGCGACAATAATATAGCCATGCCCCCCAGACGAAGGAGGGTTATAGGTCATGAAATCGATACCCCATTTTGTAAATGGTCCAGCAGAGACAACAGGATGCATTGGTGCTGGCAGTTTGCGGATTTTACGGTCAAAAATCTGGCATGCATGACAACTTCTTACTGTGAGGATACAATCTTGAAAAATAGTAGGCCAAAAGTAACCAGCGCGGAAGCATATCCAGATAAATGTCCACCACAAGCCCCAGCATGACAATCATTTAACACTTTTTCAGCCTCCTCATGAGTGAGGCACCTCCTTAAAATGTTATCGACACCACGACGATAAAGTGTATCGCCGATGATCAGATAATCTTTGGCTTGGTATCGAATACATCGCTCATCAGAGCGAGAGGTATTAGGTCAAAAATTTTGGGTTTGGAGATAAATTATGAAATCCCCATACCAAGGATCAGATGATCCGATCAGAAACAGAGACTCATCTAGAATATATGGTTCCGATGTAGTAGTATTACTATCATAGAGAAGGTCACAAAGAAGCTCAGCCAAAACTAAAGACTTCTTTGACTTGGATTTGATGAATTCCAAATCAAATTCCTACAAAATTAAAATCCATTTTGAATATTTGCCCCCCAGAAATTGACGTGATAAGATGTAAGTCATGGGGTTGCAATCTGAAACTATTGTTTTTTTTCGGAGCAGGATATAATGGCAAAATCTTTGGACAGCTTTAATGGCTGCCAAGGCAAGCTTTTCTACGTACGAGTACTTAACTTCTGTATCATTGAGATTAAGACTCAAATAATAGATCGGATGTTCAATTCCGTCTTCTACTTGGACCAAAACCATAGCGATGGTCGTTTCAGCCGCGGCGATATATAGGAAATAATCGTTTTGATAATTTGGAGGATACATTAATGACGCTCGGACAATATGGTCCTTGAAAACATCAAAAGAAGCTTGCGCAACTTGGTCCCAATGGAAGGGAACCCCCTTTTTCAATAATCGAGTAAATCCTTTAGCCATTTCGGCGTAGTTTGGAATGAACCTTCTCAGGAAATTAGCCTTTCCTTGAAGTTTCTGTATCTGAGGTAAGTTTGATGGTGCAAGAAAATCAAGAATGGTCTAAACCTTCAATGGGTCTATTCGAATTCCTTCTTTTGAGAATACGAATCCGAGCAATCAATTAGAACCAACACAAAACACACATTTGTGTGGATTGAGGCGTATCTTGTAGTGTCAGCAACGTAAGAAAATGGCTCTCAAATGCATCGGGTGATCAGTCTGATTTCGTGAATGCTATGGTAAATCATCTAGATATGGTTGAACAATGTGCTTGATGTCATTGAAAGAATAATCCATTGCTCTCTGAAAAGTTGCCCCAACGTTCTTTAAACCAAACGGAAGTTTCCGATATGCGAATGTGCCCCAGGGACAGACGAATGTTGTCTTCTATTGGTCATCTGGGTGGATATTGATTTGATTGTAGCCGGAAAATCCATCCATGAACGAAAATACTTCACATCCAACACAATCATCAATGATCTAGTCGATATAGGGAGTAGGATAGTTGTCTTTTAGACAAGCATGATTAACATCCCGATAATCGATGCACACTCTAATTGTTCCTTGTTTTTTAAAAACAAGAACGATATTGGAAACCCACTCAGTTAGCGGAACAGGGTAAATGAAACCAGCACGCAAAAAAATTTCAACTTCTGCTTTGATGGCAGCGGCTTTCTTCAGATGAACAGGACGAATCCATTGACGCACCAGTTTGACATCAAGATACATATTAATAGTGTGTTCAACTACACTAGTATCTATGCCTGGCATTTCCTCGTAAGACCAAGCGAATATGTCACTAAATTCACGAAAAAGAGAGCATATGAATCAAGTTGTGATGAAGAACAAGATACACCAACATGAATATTTTCTACAACACCAGGTTTAGTTGAAATATCGATAGAAATTGTTTCTTCAATATTAGATAAATTTCGCTTTGATTCAATTGCATTAGTCGGAAAAGAAATCGAAAAGAAAGTTTGAATGGATGGGTGATATAGTTCACTAATATTATTTTCTTCATAATCTCGAAGATGGGAACGATGATGATAATCTTCCCAGGTTATCCTTCTACCAGCATTGCTTCCAAAATATTTTCATCTGTCAAAAATTTTAAGGAAAATGGATCAGATGGAGTTCCAAAATCTAATGAACGATCAACCCAAACACTCGACGACGCTGATTTTAGATTTGCCGCCCAAGCCAAATAGATTGATTGCTATTGTAGCTCAATAGGGTTGAGCGGTAAAACATCATCCAACGTAGAAATATCATAATCACCCGTACTCTTCCTTAAGCCAGATAGAGTGGAAGAGATCATGTAGCAGGTCTCTATGCTTGCAATTTCTGCCGACGTCGTGGGCGGAAATAATGCAAAGGTTCCCATAAGAGTGGAATCCTTTAAGAGTCCTACACCAATGTTCTGGATTTCTAGTTAGGGTAAGTGAAAAAACGAAATGCTTCCAGTTACCTGCGAAGCGGAGGCAAATAAGGATAACTGATTAATGACTGTGATTGTACCTTTATGTGGAAAGGCAATCATTCTAAAATATGTAGAAACAATGGCAGTCATCACATATACCCATGGTCTTCTGAGTAAAATATTATAGTCAAGGGGTCTGCCAACAACCTCAACATCAATACTTACTGTGTTTCCCCCTAATTCAACTTGCAAGTTATTGATAATACCACAAGGCTTATATGTTCTTCCATCAAAAGCCTTCAACGTCATTGATGATTGCGATAATCGCAGTGAGCCAAGTGACTTCCAAAAGTTTAGAGACATAATGCACGTAGATGCTCTATCATCAATAATAGTGCAATGAACAAGGTGATTGAGAACATTTACTTGGATGGAGAATGCCAATTCTACTGGTAATTGCAGCACATAGCTCGTAGGATTAAAGACAACAAGATTAGAATCAGTCGGATCAATTCCACCAATGGCCGACAATAAAGCCTGCTTCTGGGAGGAACAATTTTGTAATACCTTAAGATCAAACATAGTTGAAGGGGATTAAGCCAAATATTCAACTATATTATAATTTTGTGCAACTCTTGCTCAAGGATTATATGTCAATTTATGAATTACTCCCTTTGGTGGCTTAATCGTCAATTCAGGAATAACAGGAGGTGGTACTGATTCATTAGATAGATTCGTTGTCGAGGTAGTAGGTTGATCAGTGGCCGGACTACCATAGTCTTTATTTCGCGTCAACACCAAAATATCTTGTGAAGGTTTTGTTGTGGATAACATTAACACTTGGGAACTAGGAGCTGGATCCGTAGCAACCAAATTTGTGTCTGGATTTGGAAATGGGTCTATCAACACAGCTGATGCATTTGAATTCTTGATGATTTTTGCGACTTCAGCATGGTGAGGAAAATCCCTAACAAAGTGTTCCTCATTACATATTATGCATGGATAAGGAGGTTTCCGTGGTTCTGACGTTTGATCAGATGATCGTTCCTGCGGGTTAGAAGTTTGATTTTTCTTTGATTTCCTCTTTTTCTTACTTCATGGTTGCTTGTCACTTTTTCCTTTGTCAAATGACACGGCATTAATTTTGGAAGTAGGAGCAGGATCAGTTGCAGTAGTGTAGTGTGTGTTTGTAGTGCCTATCAAGCTTTCTCCGGCATGAGAGTCCTTTATTTGAGGAGGAACATTGAAATTAGATCACGACGCATTTGGGATTTTCTCATAGAGCGTGCCAGACTGAGTGTAAACCAAGTCTAAATACTAGGCACGAGCAATGACTTGCACTTCTGTGACAGCGCCACCTTTAGCCACATCCTCAGTTATAGATTGTAACAGGGACTTAATGAACCATTCAGCAAGGAGCTAATCAGGAACAAATGTCTTAACCATTCGTTGACGACGATGCCACTCATGAATATGATCTGAGATGTGAGTAGCATTAGTCTGTTTGAAGTTGGTCAAGAGTTCCGTTCCAGTTTCGTATCTGATCAGTAACTGGAAATGGGTCAAAAAGATAGTAGCTAAGGCAGTGAAATTGTCAAAAGAAGCTCTAGGTAATTCAATGTACCATTTAGCTGCGGACCTGCGAGCATTCACTGGAAAAGACATAATCAAACAGAATCGTCATTTAGGGAATTTTATGAACACCATAAATGATAAGTCATAACATGAGTTGATGGATCTTCTCCAGGGTTTCCATTTAATTTAGAATTTCAGAGGGTAATTTATGTGGTATCACCGGCCACCAAGGAGCATAATTAATAGGATCATTGGTTAACCGATTTAAATCTGGTAATTCCAAGGTTACAACAAAAGGAAACTGTCTATTAAGGTCAGGTTGAGCATAGCCAAGATAAGATGGAATTGCTTGGGCAACAGGTCTTTGAGCACCAGCATATGGGATTTGATGGTGGTAACCTAGATAGCAGTTGTTTTTCATAGCAAACACTTGAGATTTCTGCTGACCAAAACTTGGATATGGTACTTGTTGATATGAAGTCTGAGGAATTTGCGCCTGTGGCTGCCAAGGATTCTGTCCACCAATGTTATAACCCAAATTAGTGTAAGTTGAATTCGGTTGATATGTATAACCAGATTGTGTTTGTGACACCCCATAAAATGGTATACCAGCTTGTGAATAAATAATTCCTGAAACAGGTTGTTGGAAATTAACCAAAGGATTTTGAATCTGTGGACCCAACATTTGATGATATTGAGTTGAAGGGCTCGCCTAATAAGGTTGATGTACAAGATTTTGATTATGTAACAGGGATATAGATGTATTAACAAGTGGTAATGAAGTGGGTGTAATAGGTTGAATTGGTTGATACGATTGGACAACCGTTTGTGGTTGGATAGGCAGAGTGGGCTGCCATTGACAAAAATTCATGTTAACATTAGTTTGACCAAAATGTGACTGAGTATATTGGGTTACCATAGGTTTCCCCCCAACATAGGGAGGATAATAAGATAGAAAATATTGTTCTCCAAATGTTGGGAGTCCAGTTGATATGGTACTTAAAGGAATTGACCCATAAGGACTGACTTGATATTGCCCTGATGATGGATGTAATGATTCAAGTCGTTCAGTACTAACTATAGGACTACCATTTAAAACACCAAATGATGACATTGGTAACGACCATGGCCTTGAAGATTGACCAGAGAATGTGTCAGACAATGATTTGTAGCCTGTTGGGACCGAAGGGCCACCGTGCAAATATGACTCTAGTGAGGTTGTGAACATCGACGAAGTAGAGAGGGTAGGAGCTGACGTAATTGGAACAGTAGACCCAACCGATGATGTTGGTTCAGGCATGGTTGTATCACCAAGTGTATACTCTATGAAATCAACGGGAGATTGAATGGAATGGGATCAACAAAAGCAGATGGAAACGATTGAGGAAATGACTGGTACAGGTAAAGGTCTCCCCCAAAATGGGTTTGACTTAAAGGTGTATTAGGTTGTGGGATTTCTTCAATCGCGATTAAACCAAGAGGAAGAACTTCACCGTCAAGCCCAAAATATATTTCAGATGGTTGACTGTGTGATATAGGAGTTTCAGTGGCTACAGATATTTGTGGAGTGACCAAGGTAGGAACAACTTCCGGTTGTTCAGGATTCAGATTTTCTGGAAAAGAAGAGACAGGATCTGGATCAATTTGTGATTGAACAACGTCGGCTCCAGGAGGTATAGTCTCAGCGATTGAATGGATCGTGACCACGGGTAGCTGTTAAGACTCTGTTTCGACAACAGTAGATGAACCGGGATGTGTGGAAAAAAATTGAGCTAACTTTGGTTTAAATGATGATGTTTCGCCAAAGGTACAAATTGTACTTGATTTGGCATATCGTGATCGCCTTCGCCTACTAGAAGTAACTTCCGATGATAAAGGTGGTTTTAAAGCTAATCTATGCAAACGACGAGGGGTAGGATTGTGTTCTTCCACGATTACTAATTTATTTTATCCAAAAACAAAATAACAAAAAGAGGGTAATGCTAGGCAAAAGGGTTTACCAATAAATTGTGAACTGCATAATACCTCCTACAAAACCAAGAAGTACGGGCAGGTAATCTCCCCGAATGTTGTGTTCGGTGTATCACAATTTCAGGGCAGCCGACTCGGTTCACTATGGATGGATAGCACCTAAAATTTGTTCTCCCAAATATACCAGAAGGTACGTGGAGGCCCAAGTCTATATTAGCGTTGTCTAATGCGAAACTGCACAGTGAGAGCACCCCTTTATACTTATCGTACTGTAACACCGCCCGATATACCCGAAAGTATGTGGACGAGCTACGATATACTTACGTACGTGGAGTGAGGTATCACACTCGGAATGTATCGCAGACAAGTTAACGACAGTTTCTATGTTTTACGATGTCGTAACACGTCTCTAGCCTAGACCTTCTAAATGTTATCATTAATGTTCCAAAGCGTTGTTAAGTAAATTGAGATTTATTTTATGTTGATCTTGCTTAACAATTTGCCTTTCAGGTTCACCACGATGATGTATATGAAATTCATAAAATGCAGCTAAGAATGATAAACAATCTTTCACTTTCAGCTTTTTCAATGAAGAACCCAGCTACTAAAGTAAGAGAACGCTAGTTTTTTGGAAAGAGAGCAAATAATTTGAGAGAAAACAAATCAATAAGCAAAAATAAAATCAATGAATCTCAAACTAAATGCAGATTTCCTAATGTTCCTTTTGCAAAAAACGCACAATCCTACATGCAAATGCAAGTTTTTCTTTTCAGTTTCCTTAATGTTATGAATGCAAAAAAGAAACTAGGTGCACTAGCTCAACAATTGAAATGCTTTTTACTTTCGAGAAACGAAGAATACAAACAACAATTTCTCTTTTGAAGGAAAAACGAGGATTTCAACAACAATTTCTCCTATCAAGGAAATGAATATTTTACAACAATTTCCTATTTCGAAAGCAAACGATTCTTAATGCGACCATAAAAATTACTTTGAAATCAACTTGTCAATGATAATGAAAAACTTTTTAAAACAACATTGAACAAATTTTCAGTCAAAGGAGAAGAAGTATATAGAGTTATTGGTCAATTGAGCACCAAACTTTTCAGAACACGGTAGCAAACAAAACTGAAGAAAGTTACAGAGTTAGATTCAAGGGAATTTGGTCCCTTTCAGGAGCCAATGCAGTCTCCAAAGGGAGAAAATGCTCTGCAACGCAGGCTTGGAAGGGAGACAATGCTCTACAAAGCACTGTGCCCTGACTAAGGGTGCGTTGGGCGCAATAAACAAATAAAAAGCTATTGTTTGGCTTATTAACTTTGCAAATTAAGCTCTGAAAAAAGTCTAATATTTATGTGAAACGACTACTGGGTGGATTTAGAAAGCAGATCAGTGACTAAAACACCTAGAAACAAGAGCCCCAGTGGATTCGCCAGTTTGTTGGGCCAGAATTGTAATCTACGGATAAATTACGCTTCCCTAGGCAGGTGTTAGCCTAGAACAATAGGTGAAAGACTATACTACCATTTCTCCTAACTCGAAATAGATACACAGAGAGGATTGGATGCTAACTTGTTTCAGTCGCTTCCAAATGGCTCCTTTCTGTCGCTTCCACTACAGCTTCAAATTCAAGCAGTTTTTGAGTTGAATGCTTCCTGCAAGAAAGAACACTGAAACAACAGAAGATGCAATAATATAGATATCTATTCAAGTTAGTTAGCTAAATCAGTTAAGCATAAACTACATTCATCAACCAAGATCTTACAATATTGAAAATCAAAGTTAACATAGATGCATGTAGGGAAAAACAAGAAGTACTCTTTATTGATGATAGAAGGAGAGGTTACAACCTAGTGACTGATTTGAAGTGACCTTCCAGCAGAGTTCCCAAGTCTCATCACAGCATAAATCTCTCTAGTAGTAGCTCCACAAATCAAACTCTCAATTGAAAATTATCCAGCATTTCTCTACTCAAATTCTTCCTCTTCAAACACTTAGATTTGTGTTCAATTTATAGATGAATTGTAGGTTGTTTTGCAATCAATAGCATTCAAAAAATAGGTAATACATGTTTCCAGTCATGTAGATGTCAAATGGACACTTGGATCCGAAGCTTGACACATGTGAACCCTTCTAGAAGACACTGGCCAAGTGGATATTCCGGAACAATGAGAATTTCGCTCCCAATGTGACCAACACACCTTTGAATGTTGGGAAGTGCTCTGCAAAGCAGCCTTGAATGGGACTACCTGCATAGTGTTGGTGAGCTCTCATATGTTTTATAATAAGCTTCAAACCATGGAAACCCTTGCTTGATGAAATTCTTGTTTGATTCATGTTGTTTCCTGTCTTAGGGCATGTAGCAACTGAGATGATAGGGAATGATAGACCCTTGATCATCGGTCCTGGAGATGATGCCCAATTAACCAGGTCATTGGGAATGGTGCCCAAATTGACCTATAACAGGTTAGTTGTTAACCGTTGGCAAATCTCCGCCCGTATTAAGCCTTTGGTCTATACCTTATGGTCATGTTGCGTGGGGGCTAGCCCTTAGGGGCTGGCCCCCATTTGCCTCCGCCCGAACCAAATTCAAACCATAAATACAACTTCGCTCCAATGTTTAATAAGAACTAAACATGTGGTGTGTTGGTAAGCCCTTGTGCTAGCGGGTAGGAGGTCTCCATTTCAAATCCAGCCAACTGCAAAAGTTTTAATCAACCATAATTTCCATCGACCAAGGGCCACGTGGCGGCCTCCTGGCTTGCCACGTGGCACCCGTTGATTAGCCCAAATTTAAAAAGTCAAATCAACAACAAATCATAGCCTGCCATTTGTCCAAACACCATTCGTCAAGATGGAATATTCTAGGGAATATTCCCAAAATATTCTTTGGAATATTCTTTTTTTAATATTTCCGAAGTCAAAGTCAACTTTGGTCAACTGGATTTTTTGAGTTTACTATAGACTTCAAACCTGCATAACTTTCACATACGACGTTAGATTTGAGTGTCGTTTGCGGCACCAGAATCGCAACGATGAGGCCTATCCAGTCGTTTAGGTTTCAACCAATTCTGAGCAGTTACATTTTTGAGCATTTTTTCAACTTTGGACATGATCACCTGATCATTGCAATATGGAAAATCAAAGCCAATACAGATGCATATAGGGAAAAGTAAGTTGTATTCTTTATTGTTGATAGAAGGAGAGGTTAAACCAAATCAATGATTTGAAGTGACCCTTCCAGCAATGATCCTCAGCCCCATCACAGTATGAATCTCGCCAGCAACTGTTACACAAATCTAACTCTCAATTGAAAATCCTCCAGTATTTCTCTACTCAAATTCTTCCTTCTCAAACACTGAGATCTGTGCTCAATTTATAGATGAACTAAAGGTAGTTTTGCGATGAATGACTTTCCAATAATAGGCAAGACATGTTCCCAGTCATGTAGATGTCAAATGGACACTTGGATTCGAAGCTTGACACATGTGAACTCTTCTAGAAGGCACTGGCCAAGTGGAGATTCCGGAAAAATGAGAATTTCGCTCCCAATGTGACCAACGCACCCATAGATGTCAGGAAGTGCTTTGCATAGCAGCCTTGCATGGGGCTACCTGCATATGCAACGCACTTAATCCCCTTAGAGGCAGTGTTGGTGAGCTCTTATATGCTATATAATAAACTTCAAACCTTGGAAACCTTTGCTTGATGAAAGTCATGCTTGATTTGTCTTGTTTTTGTCTTAAGGCATGTAGCAATGTTAGGTCCCTATATTAATAGTGTAGTCCCTTATTATGTTAGTTTATCCCCCCTTATTGTTATTGTTGTACCCCTGTAACCCCAATATTGTTATTATTGTGCCCTTAAATTATTATTGTTAGGTCGGCTAGGATTACATTGTGGCCCCACTAGGATTACATTATGGCCCCATGGACTCCTATATATAGAAGGAGGTTTTGGCCATTTGTATCATCCAAGAACTGTTTATTTATGTAATGTATTGGAGGTTTCCCCCTCAAAGTGGCTTATTTCTAAGGCGTTGATATCTCTTTTCTTCTATTTTTGGAGCTGGTTACACAACATTTGGTATCAGAGCTTTGGATTCTAGGGTTTCATCGCTTCTTAAACAGGTCATCGTGGAATTTGCGCTATAACTTTTTTTTTAAGAAGGATCAGAATTTGAAATTTTTAGGGAGCGAAGCTGAAATCCTAAGGAAACTCGTCGCAAAATTTCAGAGCTTAGTTCGCAACATTTTCGGAGATATGATCTATGGAAGGTAGTGCTTTTTCAGGCTCCTGAATTTCATCTCAAATAGGTGATCGTGGGAAACTCTTCATAACTCTCTCTCTGAGCATCAGATTGGAGTGTCGTAAAATGTGGTCGCAAGTACACAGACTTTAGTTTCTTTGCTATCAGTTTCAGAGCTAAAAGATGAAATAGTGACACGTGGCAAGTTGTACAAGTTCGCTCTACTGAACCAGTCCATAATTAGGTCATTGTGGGAGATTGGATATAACTTTGCCTTGGAGAATCCAAATCAAGTCAGACCTGTGGCATTCAAAAGATAATTCAGAAGGCTACCTCAATGCCAAATTTCAGATATTGAAGAGCCTCAATCACAGAGATAATCAAATTTCAATATCGAGCTCCTCAAAAGCAAGAAAAATGTGTGTATTTTTTTTCCGAATTGCATAAGTCTTGTTTGACGAATCAATTTGAATTGATTCCAAGGGCATATTATAGAATAGATATCAGTATTGGGTTCTAAAAAATGCCCCATAAAAATAATTCAACACCCATTAAGCCTTCATAAGGCTCTACTATGACTCATGAAGATGAAGAATTGCAACATGATCTATCAAAATTACAAGAGCAAGTGCACCAAATTTCGCTCTCGCAAAGAGCAGCAAAAAATGAAATGGAAGTTTTGAAGAAAGGCGTGGAAGCAAATATGGATGGTGTGAAGAATAATATGGATGGTTTGAAGAAAGGCGTGGAATCTAAGATAGATGGCATGGAAGCCGGCATGGAATCTAAGATGGATGACATGGAAGCTAAAATGGAAAACATGAAGAATGATCTAAAAGCAGACATGGAAGGTTTGACAAAGTTGATACAAGAAATGTTTCCTAGTGGTGAAAAGATAGTAGAGGAAACTCATGATGAGAACAAAATAAATGTTAATTGTGATTTCATAAACTTTAATGTTGGCGGGAAGAACCACCATATTCCAAAAATGGATATGAGGAAGTTTGATGGAAAGGATCCTGTAACATGGATACTACAAATGGAGCAATATTTTGATCTCCATAATGTGCAAAACACACAAAAGGTGTGCATTGCAACTTTACATTTAGAACAAAATACATTTGTATGGTATCGATGGCTTTTCTCCCGTAAAAAAATTGTCACTTGGTCAATTTTTACGGAGGAAATGATAGCACATTATGAGGATACAAAGAGCAACACCTTCCTTAGCCAATTGATAAATCTCAAACAAAAGGGTTTAGTGGGGGAGCACATTAAGGACTTCCAAAAATTGAATATAAGGGTAACTGATATTCCAGAGGAACACATGATTGATCTCTTCATGGGTACTTTAAAGGATAACATCCAACATGAAGTTCGCGTTTTGGAACCTGATTCATTGGAGAAGGCATTCAGGTTGGCAAGAAAAATTGAATGTAAAATTATGGCGACAATGAAGCCTACCACTCACTTCTATAAAGAAGGAAGTGTTGCTACGCCTAGATTTCCACAACCTACAAGGTTGACACCACAGCAATTGGAAGAAAAAAGAGCAAAAGGGCTTTGCTACAGTTGTGATAGAAAATACACTAAAGGTCATAGGTCTGCTGAGAAGAAATTATTTTACATAGATTGTGAAGAGGAAGAAGAAAATGAACAAGAAAAGGATATACACCAGGAACCAACCCTAGAAGAAGAAAAAATGAGTCTGACCATATCATGTAATGCATTGGCAAGAATTACCACTCCTCAAACTATCAAGATAAAAGGACATATCAAGAAGAAAAAGGTAATAGTGTTGATTGATTCGGGTAGTACCCATAATTTTATTCATTATAAGGTAGCTAAGGAATTGAATTGTTTCCTATACCCAGCACCAAAATGTCAAGTGATGGTTGCAAATGGAGGAACTATAAATTGCTCTGGAAAATGCCATAATATCAAGCTAGCCATGAGGGAATATGTATTGAATAGTCCAATGCTTTCCATCCCAATTGGAGGTGCTGATGTTGTACTAAGATTACAATGGTTACAATCTTTAGGGACAGTAGCTTTTAATTTTCAAGAAATTTTCTTGAAATTTTTTTCGGAAGGAAAGGAAATCGAATTACGGGGTATCACAGGGAAGCTAGGAAAGATAATAAGCTCTAATTTCATGACAAAGCTTCTAAAGAAAGGACAACGGGGCGTAATTTCACAATTATGCTCACTAGAAGTTCCAACATCAAAATCATCTATTTCTCCAGATCTCCAGAAAGTCTTGGACAATCATTCCAAGGTGTTTGATACTCCCAAAGGACTCCCACCTATTCGTGATCATGATCATGCTATTCATTTGATTCTAGGAAGTGTTCCTTCAAACATCAGGCCTTACAGATATCCTTATGTCCAAAAGATCGAAATTGAACGTATGATTGCAGAAATGTTAGAGGCTGGTACAATTCAACCTAGTCAAAGTTCCTTCTCTGCTCCAATAGTATTGGTACACAAAAAGGATGGATCATGGCACATCTGTCCAAATTATAGGGAGCTCAATAAGCTTACTATTAAAGATAAATTTCCCATTCTCATGATTGATGAATTATTGGATGAATTACATGGAGAAATTTATTTTACCAAGTTGGATCTTCATTCAGGATATCATCAAATTAGAATGAAGACTGAAGATATTCCGAAAACAACATTTCGAACTCATGAGGGTCATTATGAATTTTTAGTCATGCCTTTTGGCCTTACCAATGAACCTTCTACATTTCAAGGGTTGATGAATTCCATTTTCAAACCCTTCCTTAGAAAATTTATGCTAGTATTTTTTGATGATATACTAATCTACAACAGGTCTTGGAAGGATCATGTTCAACTTGTTGACATGGTGCTCAAGCTATTGGAGGAGAAACAATTATATGCAAAAACATCCAAATGTTTCTTTGGAGTACAAGAGTGTAAGGTCCCACCTTACCCACCATCAGTAAGATAGAGAAGTAGATGTCACATAATCACTAATACTCATTTGCACAAAATCCTAAAGAATTAGTTACTGTAAAATTGTTTACAACAACAAGACTTTTTTTTTTTTTTTTTAAGCTTTAGATAATGCAAGAAACAACTATCTTATTCACACTTCAGCAAAATATTAAATTCATTTCCACATTCATACCAAAAACTTGCAAACATAGTAAGCTACACCCATTAAATAGTTTATTTATAATTTATAGTAACATAAAAACAACAGTAACTAATAATTTTACACTAACAATTTATATGCACAAAAGCTACATCCATTCAAGACTTTTGACAAACACTTTGTAGACATGCATTCTACACTCATTGAACCCTTATGACAAACACTTTCCAAGCATGATATTTAAAAGTCATTGAGGCATTTTTCAAACACTTAGCAACAATGAATTTAAGATTATTCTTCAAAATATTTATCACATAAAATTCAGAATTGAAACTTTAAATCTTTCCATCTTAAAACAGGGACTAAATACTCAACAACGGGCGCACATAACTCAGAGCAACAATCTACAAATTCACCCAGATTTCTGATCTGGGTTCTGAAAAGTATTTTTTTGGACTGAAATCAGGGGTTACATGTCCATTAGGCACGGATACCCCCTGATGTTGGCCTGAATCAAATTAAAAACGCCCAGGAATGCGATTCTTGAAAACAACAAAATATTATAGCCTTAATGTTTCATTTATGAATTTTGTCAAACATATGGAATGAAAACTTACAACTACAGCTCTACATGAGGAAAAACAACCCGTAGTTCTGCTACCAAGATATTCTCATTGAAATCACATCACACATTTCTAAATCCACCATATGAGTTCTTGAAACATTTTACCACCCACAAGCTAATTCATTTGACATGATTGACAAGCTTTTTGCACCAATTGCTACAATTTAACAAACATATGGTAGCCCTAAATGCTACAGCCATTAAGGCTTTTTGTCAAAATTCTGATAGTACTATTACAACAACTTGAATTAAAAAAAACATTGAATTATTGATAAGAATATGAAACATAAGCCATAACTGAAATTTATCTCCAACTTACCTCAAGCATTTTATCTTCCAAACCATATTTTAGCTGCCATTATTTTTGCATTTTCCTTAAGGGTTGATTCTGTAATTCCTCCAAGCATATTTTGGGTACATGTCCATTTTCTTACTTCTGCAAGTTAGCACTTATTCGTGCATAAATAAATTTATAACATTACTCATTCACAGATTTTGTCAAACACTTTGCAAAATATCCTAAAACCATTTATAAAACATGCATCTATTAATTATTTGAAACAAAACCATAAATCATGAAATGCTTACCCAAGTCCTTTGGAATTTATTTATTGAAATTACCTTCAACAATATTTGGCTTTCCTTTCTCAAATGCTACAATACCAACATTAGTACCATAAACTATACCAATAATAACTCCAATATTGAGATCCAAACGTCCATACATATAGATTGATCTAGTCTTCATTTTTAACTAATCAATAATATTCTAGATAACATAAGCCTAAACCAAAATTAGATGCTTACAACAATTTAAATGTCTACTTTTTATTTCATGCTAAAACTATACTATAATTTTAGGACAATGGAAATTATACCTGAAGAGATATTCAGCTCCAATCGTTGAGGATATGATCTACCTTCGATCCCTTAACCAACTCATTTGAACCATCCGGTTTTCCACCCAACCATATCCAGGGAGAACTCCTCCCCCTGGAACCCCCGAGCTGTAAAAGCTCACAACCAGTACCAAAATACATCAATAGAGAGAGAGATGCAAGGAAAACTCATGAAGATAGTTTTCACTTCCTCTAAATACCACTCATGTTCAACCTCAATAGATACTTAGTAGATTAGTAAGAAATTCAGATTTTTTTTTTTTGGAAGTAATTGGATACTGTCCATATCTCTCCCTTTCACAATATTCCTCAAGTCTCTTCCACTCTTGGCATTACTCCTCCTCCCCCCCCTCCCAAATGAGAATACATGAGACTCATATATAGGAGGAGCAACAAATTCATGTCATAGAGGAGGATTAATATGCATGCATTGTATTCCTTTTAGAGGAGTGTAACTTATTCCATTAAGGAGAGGTATGCATGCCTTAATTAAGGAGAGTGTAACATATGCATTAAAGTGAGTGTAAGAGGAATATTTTATGACACATATTTAATGAGTGTAGGAATATTTTATGACATATATTTAATGAGTGTAAGAGGAATATGCCATTCCTTGATGAGTGCATAAAAGAGAGTGTAATGTAATATTTAAAATAGAGAGAGTTACATAGAGCCATGAAAGTCATGAAGGAGAGTGAAGTGATTGAGGAGATATAATTTCCTTTTAATAATAATATCATAGTCTCATAAAAGATAATAATAATATTAATAATATTAATAATATTGAAGATTAAGTCGAAATTGAACTATTACAATTGATTAATCATAATTTAAGTGATTTTCCTTCAAGTATACTTGTTTACCCATTGATTGGAGGTGATTTACTATTTTTGGAAAGTCATACTTAAAATGGTAGACATGACTTTCTATTTTTAGAAAGTCACTCCAAAATTGTTAGGAATTAGATTATTAAGGAAATTCATCTACGAGTTGCCCATGAGTGGTATTTTTCTTCCGGATAATAGGGATTACGCACCCCTATTGTATGCATCTTTGTGCCTTAGTAGATTGAGGACTCCGCGCCCTGATCTACTCTAAAGATCCAAGATTCCACACCTTGATCTTTTTTTTTTAAATATTCAGGACTCCGCGCCCCAAACATTTCATTATAGATTCAAGACTCCGCGTCTTTATATTTCATGGATTTAGGACTCCACATCCTAATCCTTTTATCATATATCCAAGACTCCACGTCTTTATATTTCATGGATTTAGGACTCCGCGCCCTAATTTCCATGGATTCTCATCTATTCTGCTTTGAAACTCCGCGTTTCACCTTGAGGTACTGATTTGTGAGCTTATACCCATCTGATGGTTCGTTGGTAAGGTCTTCTTCCAAGACCTGCACACATCACAATCTCAATGATCAAATGAATTTCATAATTAACTTATTCAAATTTTACCAAATATTGTGCATGACTTCCACAGTCATTTTGGTTTTGGAGAAATGACTTCTGCAGTCATTTATAACTTGAGCATCCCTATTGGCAATGACCAAGTCCCCTGCCACATCATGCTTAGTACGAGATTATGCACATATAATCATACAAATCATGTATCATCCATAAATCATAATTAACCATATGTTCCACATAACCATGATCGTCCATGGATCTGTGTCTCAATTCTGAATCACCATTCACATCATACACCTATGTCCAAAACAGGATACCAAAAGATAAAACATCACTAATATTCTCTTAACCAAAATCAATCCTTGTGCACGCAACCATAGATATTATCATAAGCACACAACAACCAAGTGACCCAAACCAGGTCATAGCATATAAGCATGTACATAAGTCTTTCATACATAATATTATATCAAAATCACCATCTCTAAGTGTCATCAAAGCTATCTCACTAATAAGGGACACTACAAAGAGGTGGAATATCTGGGTCATATTGTATCTCACGAGGGTGTTAAGGTAGACCCTAAAAAAATTAAATCCATTAAGGAATGGAAATTCCCCACAACCATAAAGAAGTTGCGCAAATTTATCGGGTTAACAGGGTATTATCGCAAGTTTGTGAAGAATTATGGGAGAAGAGAAGCACCTCTAACAACACTATTGAAGAAAGATGCATTTTCATGGACTCCTGAAGCAACTAAGACCTTTGAACATCTTAAAGAGGCAATGTGCCTGGCACCAGTCTTAGCTACGCCAGACTTCACAAAAACCTTTATTGTGGAATGTGATGCCTCCAGAAATGGAATTGGTGCTATTTTAATGCAAGAAGGAAGACCCATTGCTTTTGAAAGTCGTTCAATCAAAGGAAATTATTTACAAAAGGCTATTTATGAGAAGGAAATGTTGGCAATACTACATGCACTAAATAAATTGAGACCTTACCTAATGGGAAGACACTCTAAGGTAAAAACTAATCATGATATTCTTAAACACTTTTTGGAACAAAGACTATCTTCAGAAGAGCAGCAAAAATGGGTCACAAAGATGTTGGGTTATGACTTTGAAATTGTCTACAAAAAAGGGAAGCTAAATGTTGTTGCAGATGCACTCTCAAAAAATAATGAAGAGGTGGAAGCATTGTTTTGTGCCATTTCAATTATCCAACCAGATTGGATAACCAAAGCAAGGGATGAATGGAAGAAGGACGAAGAAGTGTGGACTCTCATTCAAAAGTTGCAGCAAGATCCTAGTACATCTGATACATTTAGTTGGAAAAATGATTCCTTATGGTACAAATATCGCTTATATATTTGCAAGAATTACAAACTAAAACAAAAGATTCTTTTCGAATTGCACACTTCTCCTTTAGGAGGACACTCGGGATTTTTAAAAACTTACCACAGGGTGAAGAAAGAATTTTTTTGGGATGGCCTTAAATATGATATTCAAAAGTTTGTGGCAGAATGTTTGGTTTTCCAGCAAAATAAAGTTGAGACAATGAAGACCCTGGGTCTTCTACAACCTTTATCCATTCCAAGTCAACGTTGGGAGGAGATTTCAATGGATTTTATCATAGGTTTACCGAAGTCTGAAGGAAGGAGCGTCATCATGGTGGTAGTTGATAGACTTACCAAGTATGCACACTTTTGTGCATTATCTCATCCATTTAAAGTGAGTACAGTTGCTACTGCATTTATGGAAACAATTCAAAAGCTACATGGAAACCCGCAGATTATTGTAAGTGACAGAGATCCCATTTTTATAGGAAATTTTTGGACGGAATTATTTTCTTGTTTGGGTACTCAACTAACTCATAGCTCATCTTATCATCTTCAATCCGATGGTCAAACAAAGATAGTTAATAAATGTTTGGAAGGATATCTTTGTTGTTTTGTATCTAATAAGCAAGCACAATGGGTCAAGTGGTTACCTCTCGCTGAATGGTGGTATAACACTTCCTTCCATACTGCAACAAAAATGACCCCATTTATGGCACTTTATGGATGTCATCCACCATCCATCACATCTTATTTAAGGGGAAATTCTAGGGTTCAAGCAGTGGAGGATCACATCGAGCATCAACAAGAAGTTCTCCAACTCTTAAAGGATAACCTAAATTTGGCACAAAATCGAATGAAACAACAGGCAGATCAACATCGTAGTGAGAGAAGTTTTGATGTGGGAGACTGGGTATTTTTACGTCTACAACCATACAAACAAATTTCCCTCAAGCAAGCTAAGAAGGATAATAAATTATCGCCAAAGTACTATGGTCCTTACAAGGTTTTGCAAAAGATTGGTACTATGGCATACAAATTGGAGCTTCCTGCTTTTTTGCAAGTGCATCCAGTTTTCCATGTTTCATGCTTAAAAAAGGTTATAGGGGACAAACTTCCAATTCAAACAATATTGCCAGAACTTGATGAGGAAGGAAAAACCATATTCGAACCTGAAGCAATCATGGAAACAAGAACTCGACAACTACGAAATCGATTAATTTCAGAGTATCTCATCAAATGGAAGAACTTACCCACTGAAGATTCTACATGGGAGGATGAGAATTTTACACAAAAGCACCCGGAGCTACTGAAGCGTTGAGGACAACACTTTATTGAAGGAGAGGGGCATGTTAGGTCCCTATATTAATAGTGTAGTCCCTTATTATGTTAGTGTAGCCCCCCTTATTGTTATTGTTGTACCCCTATAACCCCAATATTGTTATTATTGTGCCCTTAAATTATTTTTGTTAGGTCGGCTAGGATTACATTGTGGCTCCACTAGGATTACATTATGGCCCCATGGACTCCTATATATAGAAGGAGCTTTTGGTCATTTGTATCATCCAAGAATTGTTCATTTATGTAATGTACTGGAGGTTGCCCCCTCGAAGTGGCTTATTTCTAAGGCATTGATATCTCTTTTCTTCTATTTTTGGAGCTGGTTACACAACAAGCAACTTGGAATGATAGGAAATTATAGACCCTTAGTCATTGGTCCTAGAGATGATTCCAAGTTGACCAGGTCATTGGGAATGATGCCCAAATTGACCTATAACAATTTTACATCCTAAAAATGTATTAGGGGTGTATGTTGGTTGGAAGATTGTATAAATTGAATTAAGTCAAAATATCCACTATCATAATTATTGGGGCAAGCCTTGAAGTCAAAACAGATGTTAGGTTCAAATGGAAGTTTAGATAGTTTGAGTTAAGATTGAATATTTTTCATCCAAGATGAAGAGTTGGTGTAGAGTCTGAAGTCAAAGAGTCGTAAGCTAAGTCAAAGGTCTGAATATAATTGGGTGCATGATCGACGGAGCCCAACACCCAAAGAGTTTGGTCATTGTAACACGGGCATTACTAAAGTGTTGTTTGCAACAAAGAAGAGCAAGAGAGTTGCCAGTGATAATTCCAAGACAGAGAACTGAAAGAGGTCAAGAGTAAGAAGAAAACTTGCATTGTTGAATGGCAAGTATGGAGGCTTGCTGAGAAGTGGATTGAATGAAATCCACACGTGAACAATGAAGTTCCAAAGGAGGAGAAGATGAATGTTGATAGTCATTTAAGAAGATCTGATGAAGACCACAACAGAAGAAAGAAGAAGGAAAATGCCAAGGTAAATGGCATATGTAAGCAGTTGACTGATGAAGAGTATGAGCAGGATAAAGCTGAGATAACAGTTCACCTTGATTTTTTTATGGAATTTTTGCAGAGAACTAAGCACCAGACACATGGTTGGACCATGAGGAAGAAAGTGAAGTGGCAGAGGCTACACGCAAAGAGGGAACAACAGGTAAACATACAGCTGACAGAAGAGTTGAGGAAGCTCGAGCAGATGATAAGTGTTCAAATGGGATGTGAAGAACTCAGAGAGGCTGAGTTGAAAATGGAAGTTTCCAATTGTGGCCCAGAACAGGGTAAAATTTTAGGTGAAGAGATCAATAAGAAAGATCTCATGAACTATTGGAATAGTTCAGAAGAATCTAAAGATGTGTTGGTGAGGGAAGCAGATGAGGCTATGAAGCCTTGCATTTTTAAATCTCACAGTTTTTGTATGTTTGTAGGATGTGCGAAATATGGTGGACAGTCTGGTGAAACTATCACAGAGATGAATGAAACTTTTGAGGTGAAGTGTGATGGAGAATTCCTTTCAGAGGAGGAAGGTATTGATTTGTTGCAGCAGGAAGAAATTATAAATGAATTCGTGTTTGAGGTAAGACAGCCAGTTGAAGCTGTTATGGAGCAGAAGCAGAATGAAAATGCCGAAGTGATATTCCAAGGAGGTAAACAAATGAATTTGTTTAATGAAATTGCTGACAGAATTTTGTAATGTGGTGATACAGAAACCAGGATAACTCAGGAAGATTGCCAAAAGAAGAATGAAGCTTGGAATGAAGGTTGTGATAAAATGCTGGAAAGATTTCACATGGAAATAGAGTTCTTGGAATGATGGCTTAAGGAACCTGAGGGAGAAGTGAAGCTTGCAGAACCTGATACAGAAGAGGTTGCAGTTACTGTGCATGATAGGGGTGAAAAGTTTTTAACATTTACAGAGTTGAGTGAATGTTATAACTTTTCAAATAATAATATGGTTGTAGGTACAGAAGGAGACATTAATAAATATGATGTCGAAATCAAAGAAATTGAGCAGAAATTATTTAGAGTAGAGATGAAAGATGAGGGGAAACAAGAAAGTTATGTCCGTAGAGACAAAAAGGAGACAGAAATATTGATCCAACAGGATAAAAATGAAAGCAGCCAACAATTCAAAACAAGATCTATTGAAATCCATAAAGTCAATGATGGGAGATTGGTGCTTGAAGCATCAAAAGAGGCCTAAAGGTCTTGTATTTTTTAAATTAATAGTTTATTGATGAATGCAGGTACAGCACCGGACGAGAAATCTGTTACTATAAGAAAAATCAATGACTATAGTTGTAATCAAGAAGGAGTTCTTGATTTTTCTTCATTGCAAAAAGTTGAGTGTTCAGCGCATTTGGAGACAAAAGCATTAGACAAAGAGGAATTACTCCGAGGAATTGGAAAAATGAATTGTCGTAAAGGCCAATGGAATCTGATTGACAGAGCGAGTGATGAATTACAAAACGGAGTTGATACTTTAAAGGACCAGCGACAGAACAGAGTTTGGAATCCTGGAGGGAGCAAGTCGTCAAGACTTATGGTTGTCGCATTATTACAGAAAAGCGACAAACCTCATAGACAGGAGTCTATGGAAACTTCTCTACATGGGGAGTCTGATGCAGGAGAATCCTGCTTGGGTTTTATTAAAATACTATGTAATTAGGGGGGTGATGATTTTTTAAATATTTTATAAATTATTGTGCTTATTTTAATAAATTAAGAGAGAAAATTGTAAGTGAGGGTTATTGTAAATATTCTTTTAATAAATTAAGGATATGACTGGAGTTGAATTAGGTAGATAATATAGGGATTAGGAATTCCTTAAACAAGACTTAGTTGAGTCCAAAAAAAGGATAAATCTAATTTAGAATTTAGTTGAGATTTGTGTGGAGGAAATTATGGATTGGAATAAATTCATTATTATGTATAACTATGAGGAGTGTGTAAGGATGGAAAACAATGAGGAATACAGAGCGAGAGAGAGAGATGGTTTGAGAGCTTTTGTAAAAGGGTCGAGAGCCGAGAGGCCATCCATTGTAATATTCGGCCAAGGAATTTCTTGTGTTATTATATATCAGTATTTTTGTTTGTATGGCTCTCTTTTCTTTATGTATATGTTAAACTGAATCAAATGTAGTTTTTAATGAAGAGTTTTCTTGAGAATATTCATGTTGAAGGAAGCACACACACTATTATATGCTAGGATTTGTTTTATAGCAGAATCCTGGCATCACTTCGAGGTTTCACTATACCCACAAATGTTCTCTTCTTTCCAGAAGCATCAAATTTGCTTATTTTTTCTTTCGGCACATGAAAATATACGGGACTCCCAAAAACTCTAAAATGAGAAACATCGGGCTTCTTACCAGAGAAGACCTCTTCAAGAGTTTTGGAGTCCAATGCAGAATGTGGGCATCTATTTTGAACATACACAACAGTGTTGGTAGCTTCTTAGGAACTTTGGAAGACCTTGGTCATAAAGCATGGCACCGACAACTTCCAAAATGGTTCTATTCTTCCTTTCATCAACACCATTTTGTTTGGGAGTATACACAGTAGTGGTCCCCTTCTTAATGCCAACTTCCCTGCAATAGTCATTGAATTCATTTGAATTATATTTGGTTTCATTATCGGTCCTCTGAATTTTGATCTTCTTCCCTGTTTGATTTTCACCCAAGGCTTTGAAGGTGCGGAAGCATTTGAATGCTTCGTCCTTTTTCTTCAAAAAGTGTATCCAAGTTTTGCAGGAGAAGTCATCTATGAAAGTGATATAATATAAGCATCCTCCCAAGGATGTTACAAGAAAAATACCAAATAGATCAAAATGAATCAATTGTAGAATATCAGACGCCTTAGTGACACTTGAGGGGAATGGTCCCCTTGTATGTTTTCCTTCGACACAACCCTGAAATACACCTTCATGATCATCTTTGAAATCGGGCATACCTATGACCGCCTTCCTTGCTTCAGGAAGGGCTTTATAATGAAGGTGTGCAAACATTCGATGCCATAGCTCAGATTGAAGAGTTGTGTTACATGTCATGGCTCCCAGTAGACTTCCTCCAACCTGATAGTGTATCAACCCTGAAACCAAGAGTGAACGTTCTTTGAAGTTCCTCTTCCAAGTGTGTACCTTTCCATCGATGAATGCCACCTTAAATCCCTTGTCTTCCATTGCCGAGATAGACACTAGATTCTTCTTCAAGTTAGGTACGTACAACACATTTTGCAAACAGAGGACGTGACCTTCATTTAGATGAAGGGTCACAGTCCCTATCCCTTTCACGGGATAGGAGGCATTGTCTCCAAGGATAATCTCCAAATTAGTATCATTTTCAATAAAATCAGAGAGGGCCTCTTTATACCCAATGAAGTGTCTTGAGGCACCATTATCAATCAACCAATTATCCAGGGTGTCGAGAGGAGATGCAATAGAGAGAGAATATATAAGAATATATTCATTTCCCTTATTATCAATAGCATTAGATTCATCATACTTGGAGTTCCTTGACCTCTTGAAAGGTTGACCATTTCCATTTCCAATTCCATTTCGATCAGAGGGAGCCTTCCTCTTTCCTTTGAACCTGTTGTTCCTTTGATTTCATTCCCCCTGAAGTTGTTGTTTTTGTTGTTGTAGTCCTCATCTTGAGGAGAATCCTTTTTTTAGGGCACTCTCTAGCATAGTGACCAAACTTGTTACAATTGTAACATCTTCCCTTCCCTTTGGACACGCTCTTCCATGATTTTGATTTCTCAGACCAGCATTGTTCTTCTTCTTTGCATGAGCGGCGAAAGCAGTAAGGTCACTTCCATTCCCATTAGAGGGATGGTCTCTCTACATCATCCTTGTCTCCTCTTGAGTGCATCTCGTCAACAATTCATCAAAATCAGGGATTATATTCTTATTGAGAATAGTAGTATTAAATACATATCATGGCTGGGGAAGTCCCCCAAGAGCAATGAGAGTGAGCTCTCAGTCAGCTATGACCTAACCAATAGCTAAGAGATCATTCTTGATGTCGGTGATCCTCATGAAATAAGATTGGATGGACTTTCCCTTGTCCATTTTGATGTTCTTCAAATTGTTCTTCAAAAAAATGAATTTGATTAGCATTGCTAGCCATGAACATTCCAACCAACTTATCATACATCTCCTTAGATGTGCCTGAGATATAAGCAACCAAGTGCTTATGAATGTAATCCCTGATGATCTTCTTTGCATCGTTTTACCCTTTCTTGTACTTTGTTTTAGTGGCAGCTGGTGCATTTGATGGAGGCTCAGTGATGTTTCCCTGCACATAATCCATAACATCGTGTTCCTTCAATGTAAGATCCAAAGACATTTTCCAAGCATGATAATCAAACTTATCATTCAGCTTGTCATCAGATTTGAAGAATGATGAGAAAGCCATTGACCTTCATCAGTGATTTATCTTCTCACTCTTGCTTGGGCTTTGTCTTCACCTTAGCTCTGAAACCATGTTAATTTTAGTTAACCATGGTATGTTGTATGCTTAGAGAAATTTACTTAAATCTTTCTTATTAGCCCAATTCAATTTCCATATATGCAATCACATAAACATTGACAGTTAATGTTGATAGAGCATAAATAAATCGATAGAAGACAAGCCAAGACAAGAGACACAAATATTTGGCTGATGCCAGGGAAAACCCCCAATGTGGAGAAACCCTTTAATCAAATCTTCTTATTATTGTTCAAATTCAACGTAGAGAGAGTACAATTTACAGCAGTCAACAGGATGCCCTAACCAGCAAACTCAATGCTAGTCAAACCAGCAAATCAACCTCCAAATAAGCTCGGTCAAACCCAATCAAACTCGGCCTCTAATCATAATCAAACATAGCCCAAACAGTCCTAAAACCCAGTCAACTAGTGGTCAAAGTTTGCGGTCAAATCAACAGTCAAACATGTGATCAACAACAGTCAAAGTCAATGCTTCTTGATTTGTGTGCCTCCAATTGTGGCCTCTCAAAATCAGAATTCTGACCCAAAATCAAAGTCAAATGATAAGTGTTGACCCAAAGTCAATGTTGGTTAACACTGTCCAGAAAATCCCTAAACAGTGTGAAATCTTTTGTTGGCATTCCACACGTGTGGAGAGAGAAAGCCTCTTAGGCTTGTACGAACCAATCAAATGAGAGAGATGTGTGAGATGAGTGAATAACGAAATTAAAATCATGTCTCTCCTTTTTATATCCATCTCTGAGGGTGTGTGACCCATTTTTGGGGCTTGTGAGCCTACATTACAATTATGGTCGACCATGAAAAATTGCACATGTGTGGAAAATAAATTCAACATCCAACTTCTGCTCATCAAAACAAAATGATCTTTAGATCAATATTGCACCTCTCCGAAAGAGGAATCCAAAAAAAATATCATTTCCATCATGAGCAGTGCAACATGGATTTTGGCCCTAGTTTCCAAATTTAACATTTCCCCAAATACAACTCATTGTTTTCCAAACAAACACACGAATATAGTTTTTTCATCATATTATTTGGCCTTCTAAAATATGAACGTGTTGTAAACACAAAATAGATTTCTAAACAGTCTACTATTTTTAGTGTTTTTTATGATGCAAATATAAAGTAGTTATATTTTGTGAAAAATCCAAGATCTAGATCTGAAATACCTACTACAACAAGTTGAAATACTTCTCCTACTTGCAAAATCTGATTTAACAAGTTATTTAAAGATTACTTCTTAAAATATCGAAGCAGCTATTGAAGCAGTCTTTACCCATTAAAATATTTGTGAAAACAGAAAAATAAGCAAGAAAAATAACACACACGGAGGACACCGTTGTTTTTTGTGCAGCATATCTGAGGATTTTATTTATTAAGCAACAGTTAAACTGGATACAACTCCGATTGTTTCACCGGACAAATCAATTACAAAGAAAGAAACCAGTGACTATACTTCACTCTATAAGTCTCACCTGATCCTGTAACTGAATTAACAAAACCCCAGCGCCCTCTGTGTAGGCCTTCTTGGAGTCAAATCTAGAACTGCGTCGCCCCTTTTGCGTGATCTTTCATCCCTTCCGGAAAATCGATCCAACCCTCCCAGTTCAGATCTGAATTTCTCCAGCTGAAATCGGACTTTCTGCTGAAGAACTGTGTTGTCTCTGCGTGGGGCCTGTGTGGCCCTATGTCACTCCTTTTGGGTGTTGCGTCACTCACTTTGGGCTTTGCGCAGCCTCTTCTTTGTCTTCCTTTGCTTCTTTGTTGTTGAAACGTGGCTCAAGGAAGATCCTCCTGCCAAAATTGTCTCCACCCCTCAACTGCGTTGAAGAATCACTTAGATCTGATTTTCGTCTTGAGCACTGATCACTTCATAAAAATCGATCTTTAGATCCTCTCGATGTATCTTACAAATGACCCTCAAGTCTTCCTTTATAGTCTTCTCGTTGAGACTTCAACAGTCGAGATTAGATCTCCAATCGACTGAGATTTTTTTTTGTAAATTAAGTGGGTCTATTCACATTCATTAGAAAAACATACATTACATCATAGGCCTGGTGAGGCGAAAACACTGATAAGCGAGAAGATGTTGAAGTTCAGCTGACTAACGCACTTGAGTCTCACCCTCTGGGAAAGGAAATACAGGGAGAGGCACAGAGGGGAGAGTATTGCTAACAAAACCATGAATAGATAATACATTGCAGATCTAGAAAAAATCCCTGGAGGCCTCAAACACATGTAGTCGAACATAGAGTCAAAAAGAGGGCAAGCCCGATAAGCAGGAGAATTAGAAGCCTGGAGAATGTTGCGCCTCTGCGTCTTCATTCAGGGAATCATCCACACTGATAGGCCTGTCCAGAGTCCCCTTGTCAGAGCAGAAGATCTAGCGTCGATGAGTTGAGGGACCAGCACCCGAGCAATCTGGCTTGGAGTGACGTTGAGCAGTGGGGACACCTTCTTCGACCTTTGGACTCTAATGGAGGCGCGAAGTTGAATGGCTTTTCAATATGGCATAGTGAGGGGAGCTTCTATCAATGAAGCGCATATGGTGCACTTCTCTCACATACATGACAAATTTCTTCGTCAAGGAGTCAATTTTCCGTTCCAGAGCTTTGTTCTTGTCATTCTGTTCCTGGAGGGAGATGGACAGAAGAGTCTTTGTATGCCAATGCAAATCAATGACCCTGATGTATAGGTTCTCCCGAGGTCTGGTTAGACCAGGATCCGGGATCCAGCTGAGCGAAGCGTCAATCGCCTCCGAAGGCATTTCTCTGCGGAGGATGTGGGTTGTGTTCTCCAGGTCGGCGATACGCCTCTGCATGTCCTAGCTGGTGGTGGCCACATAGGTGTTGGCAGAGTTTTTGGCCACGGTCTCAACATGAGTAACGGAGGGCGAGAAGAGTTAGCCCAGTGAGCACAGCGGCCACGACGGGCAGGGGGAGGCGGGTAAGAGCGACGGGGGGCCATGGAGGCTAGGAAAGGTGGAGTAATGGAGGGGGAGACGTGGGGATGAGGGGGGCAATAGCGATGAAACAACGTCTAGGGAAGCCGAGTGAAAACAAGCTTCACAAGAGGAGAAAACAGGAATGAGGAATGAAAGAGGAGGAAGGAGATGATAAAGGTGAGCGAGACGTGAGGTTGTCAGGGTGAGCCTTTGAAAAGCGTGCCAAACGGGTTGTCCATACCATGCGAGAAATTAATGCAGAGAGTGGGTGCATACTGCTGAGAGCAGGTCACTGGAGTACCGCAGGAGGGATCAATCGTGGGAAGGGTGGCGAGTGGGGGGTGCATGATTACAAAATTGATTAGGAGGGGGGATTGAGGTAGAGGCCGGATCGGCCTGCTACGAGTCCAGGTCGTTGATGCGGGGGCACTCAGTTTTGACAAATGGCACCGCGATGGATTCCCAATCTGTTGAAGTGAGTCTATTGGAGTCGCTGACGCCAATGTTTGCCAGGAAGTCTGTGAGCTTGTTGGCCTTTCGCCTAACTGCCGAGAAGGATATGCCTCTGGCATTGTCTATATTGTACTTGATTTTTTGCAGGATTTTGTTTATGCGCCAACAGTCGAAGACTTGATGAACGTTGCGTCCCTGTTGGATTTTCCGGCAGTCTTGGGTAGCAACAGTAGAATCTCCTTCTACCAGGAGGGGCCAGAAGTTGTGATGTCTAGCGATGTTGAGCTCGTGAGCCAAAGCCTGGAGTTCAACGGCGTTGTTGATGGTATAGCCAATGTTCTCGTAGTAGATCCAGAGTATTGTGCCTTCGTGGTTGCGGAAGACGCCTCCAAAGCCCGCATTGCCAGGATTATCCTTAGAAGCTCCATCATAGTTGAGTTTAATAATGTTGGGATCGAGAGGGTGCCATACTAGCTCTGGCAAGGAGGCAAGAGAGGCAGAGGGATATGAAGGATGGAAGAGGGGAGAGAGGTTAGGAAGGGAGAGAATACGGCATTCCTCCCTGGTGGGGGGGAGGAGGGGTTCAAGACTTTGGCTATGGAGACAGATTCACGCAAGGTTTGCTTGATGGTGTGTAGAATCTGTTCTTCTTTGTTTGCCAGGTTTTTGAAGATACAAGAATTCCTTTCTTTCCAAAGAGCCCAACATATGATGCCATGAAGGAGGTTCCGCGCCAGGTTGATGAGGGGCTCGTAAGAGAAAGAGGTACGCCAGAGGTCGAGGGAGATGAGGATGGAGGAGGGATCGCGATCAGAGGCTTTGAAGACAAAGGAAAGCAAGTTCCAAATGTTGGATGCAAATTGGCAATCATTGAGCAGGTGATTGGTTGTTTCGGGGTTGGATTGGTAAAGAGTGCGGATTGATGGACCTATGGAGCCTTTTTTTTGGAGATTGTCCTAGGTCAAAAAAATTAGTGCAAAACGAGCCAGAGGAAAATAGAAATTGTAGGCCAGTGATTACGATTCCAGAGCCTTTTCCATTTGCTATCCAAGGGGATGGGGTTGGGGTCAGAGAGGAGACTATAAGTCTCTTTGATATTGAAGTGCCATGTTGCATTTGAACCCCATCTGAGTTTATCCGGCTTCGCATCCTTTTGAATCTGTCTTTTGTGAAGCTCATTTGCAAGGATAGCGCCAGTCTAGGGATGGTTATGCTGAGCCACTTCATTGGGGTCAAGCCACACCCACCAATCCGTGTTGTCCTCGATTTTCCAAAAGTCTTTGACTACCGTTTTGTTAAGCCTGTCCATGTGCAGTCTGATGGGGAGGAAGATGTCAATGTTGAGCTTGGGGCGTTGTTCCCAAGCATCATCCCAGAACAATGCATTCTCCCTGTTGCGCACTTCCCAGAAACATTGATTTTGAATGAGAGTTCTGTTGTCCCAAGCATGGTTCCAGATCGGTGAACCTTTGAGATTGCCCGAGAGTCTGATCAGGGAGTCTAGATGATGAGTTGGAGCATACTTGGCTTTCCAAAGCTTGTCCTAGGAGGTGGTAGGATTGGTGATCCAACGCCACCATGTTTTTGCTCCCAAGACTTTTCCAAGGAGATCCGGATCTCTGAGACCGAGACCTCCAGCTTTTTTGGGCTTGTAGAGTTTGCTCCATGCAACTAGCGCCCATTTTCCATTGTTCGCCTTGCCCTTCCCTAGGAAATCTCTTTGGATAGCTTTGATATGGTTAGAGATAGATTTAGGGGCAGCTATGGCCAAATATTGGAATTGTGGCATAGCTTGAAAAACGAAGCGAACAAGGACTAGTCTGCCTGGGAGGTTTAGAGATCGGAAGGTCCAATTGGAGATCTTTTTTTGAAGTTTAGTGACTAGGGATTCCCAGTTACCTTTGGCTAGGGGCTTATCAGTTAGGGGAACTCCCAAATACTTTGAGGGGAAGGAACTGAGCTGGAAGCCAAGAATACGGGAAATGTTAATTTGAATTGCATTGGAGGTATTGAGGAAAAAGAGCTTGGACTTGGATTTGTTAACAAAGGAGTTGGAGGCTTGAGAAAAATCATTTAAAATGGACTGGAAGGCAAGGGCTTCTTTGACAGAGGGAGTGCCCATGAGGAGTGTATCATCCACAAATTGTTGATGGGTGGTAGGGTGGTTGGGGGGCTTGAGATTAAGACCACTAACACGACCATTGGTGGATGCAGCTGTTATGGAACGGCCTAGACCTTTTGCCATAATGACAAAGAGGAAGGGCGAAAGAGGGTCACCCTGCCTGATTCCCCGAGAAGGGTTGATGATGGCTGAGGGAGAACCATTGAGGAGGATGGAGAAGAAAACCCCCGAAACTAAGGCCATGATCCAATTGATGTTGTCTTTGCTTAAACCAAAGGCGGTCAGCATTTTCCTTATATAATTCCAATTAATTTTGTCGAAAGCTTTGGACATATCTAGTTGGATAAGCATACCGAGTTTGTGTTAATCCTTGAGGGAGTGGATGACTTCCTAAGAGAGGATGATGTTGTCCAGAATTTGCCTACCCTCAACATATCCAATTTGGTGGGGTGAGATGAGCAATGGTAGGATATTTTTGATGCGGTTGGCTAGGACTTTAGAAATGATCTTGTAGATAACATTGCAGAGTACAATAGGTCTAAACTGGTCGGGGGAGTATGCTTTGTCAGATTTGGGGATGAGGGTGAGAAAGGTTGCGTTGAAGGATTTGAGAATAGATCTTTTGAGACGAGATTCTTCGATTAGGTCATAGACTTCATCTTTAATGAAGGGCCAACAGGGTTTGTAGAAATATATAGTGAATCCATCCGGTCCAGGGGCTTTTCCATTGGGCATGGAATGCACTGCTTCTTCCACTTCAACCATTGTTATCTTTTTTAGCAGCATCTGGTTATGCTCTTTGGTTAAGATTGTTGGGATGTTCCTTGTGATTTTCCTTATGTCTCTCATTATCATTGTTGGTCTCCGTGAGGATGGCCCCAAAGTACTGGTTGGGCTTAGCTTCAATCTCAGTGTGAGTGCGTAGGATAAGACCCTGCTGGTTTTTTAGACTGAAGATTTGGTTGAATTTTTTGTGTTTGATCATAGACCTGTGGAAGAAAGCAGTGTTCTTTTCTCCATCTTTGAGCCAGTTGATTCTGGACTTTTGCCTCCAAAGAGTTTCTTCCTAGGCTGCTCTGTCATCCCAATTTTTTTGAAGCTTGATTTCCTCCTGCTTTTTTTGCTCTGACATTCCATGATTGATGATATTCTGTTGGAGAGCTTTCATTTTTATCTCGATTAGCTTTCTTTCAACTATTATGTCTCCAAAGTTTTGTTTGTTCCAGGCTTTGAGTTCCAATTTGATGAGCTTTAGCCTTTGTTGGAAGTTATACATTTTGTTGCCCTGTGAGGGGAGGGGAGTAAACCACCACTCCTTCATCTTTTCCTGAAATTTTGGATGGGTAATCCAGAAAGCTTCAAACCTGAAGGGAGAGTTTTTAGGTCTTTCAAAGAGCTTGATGTTGAGAAATATGGGCAAGTGATCCGAGCCAACTTGAGGGGCTATACTTGTTTCCGTTTCCAGTGAGCAAAGGAAGAGGTCCTCAGAGAGGAGAAAATGATCCAACCTTGAGGCGATATGTCTGTCCCCTCCTCTTTTGTTGCTCCAAGTATAGGTGCCATTTTTTGTGGGAGTGCCTATGAGACCTAATTCATCAATCATGGCTTGAAAGACCGTAGAGTCAGTATCCAGTCTTCTAAGGCCTCCGCGCTTTTCCCCAAGATTGAGGATCATGTTGAAATCCCCAGCTATGAAACTAAGGGGGTGACTGAAGGAGCTAAGATGCTTCTTCAAGCTGATGAGCCAAGCCACACGCTCTGAAGCAGAGTGGGGGGTGTAGACATTAGCGATGCATATATTGTCTTTAGTACCAGAAATTTGGAGGACAGTGGTGAGGGCATGTTTGGAAGCAAGAGATTCACATAAGTGAAACCTAGAGTCCTTCCAAAAGGTTACGAGTCCTCCCACAGTGCTAGAGGCCGAATTGGCCAGATGGTTGTAGTGATTTTTGAAGCAAGAATGTTGAATGGAGTCCATATCATTTAAGTTGCTTTTTGTTTCTTGAAGAAGTACAATGTCAAGCTTGTTTGAAGCTATTTTAGATTTCATGATCCTTTTCTCACTAGGACTATTTAGTCCTCTTATATTCCAGGATGTGCAAATCATGGTAACGATTTAGGGGAGAGAGAGATAGTCCTTACCTTTCCTTCATTGATGAGGCAGATTCCGAGCTCTTGAAGGAATTGGTTATTGGTTTCCTTGCCCCTTTTCTGAGTCTGCCCTTTGGTGATGTGTTGGCTAGATTTGAGGTTTGTCGTGATTCCTCCTGTTGGGGTTTTACCCTTGTTTTGTTGCTCGCATTGCCTCTGCATACCTTGCTGTAGAATATAACCCTCCTCGATTTTTTGTATATGTTCTATGGGAACTCCATCTATACCTTTTGCATTCCAATCTTTTGTTATTTCTTGCAAGTCCATCCCCATAAGGACTTACTCAATCGCTCTTTCCTCTGGCGTTGGTATGTCCTGAATACTTTCCATATCTGTATCATCTTGAGGTGTGCTGCCATCCTGTGTAAGAGTGATTGTTGTATCCATTTTTGTGTTGTTTTTGTCCATAGGTGTTTCTTGCTCGATATTTGTTTCCGTTTCCTTGCTGTATTGGTCTACTTCCTCTTGAAGCATGGAAAGGAGTTCAAACTTATTTTGTTGGGTGAACTTTGGGGGATCTTTCCTGGTGTTCATTCTTTTGCCTTGCTTGTGTTTGCTTCTTGCTTTGGTGAAGCCTTGATCATCCTTTTTACCTGCTTGATCTTCTTTTGCAGGGGTTTTGTTTTGTGGGCAACCTCAGAAGAGATGACCATGCTCATGACATTTTCTGCAACAGAAGGGGATGTGCTCATAATCTATGCTTTGGGTCCATATGTCGTCCTTGAAATTTAGTTTGATGGATTCTGATAAGGCTCTTGAGACATCAATGTAGCCGCAGATGCGGGCGTAGGAGATATAGTGTCCATTTTTTGTGCCTTCAGACATCTTTATGCATTCTCCAAGTTCGTCCCCAATGACCTTTAGGTTTGAGGGTGCCCATTAATCGGTGGGAAGAGAATACAGCCTGATCCAGACCGGAACCCTAGTGAAGTCTTCTTTGTTCGGTGTGAAATTTTCCTTCCAATATCTCATGTATAAGCCTACTGAGTTGAAAAAGTAAGGGTCACCTTCGAATATCCTATCTCTATCTTCCAAGAGAGCAAAGACTACTGTGAAGAAGCCTTTAGAGCCTAACTGGAGTTCGATTTCTCCTCTTGGACTCCATTTGGTGTGATCCATCTTTTTAGAGCTCTCTCTGTGGACCAAATGCCCATGAATTTACAGATTATCGCGTGTTCTTGCATGTATTCTCTGTATACAGCTACATCTAGATCCTTAATGATTATTTCGAGGATTTTCACTGCCTTGGGGTTGCATGCATTCTACCTTTTGGCTCCTTCCTTAGCATTTGCTGTCATCTCTAGCCATGTACCTTCAAAGAGGAGAGGGTTTTGATTCGCTGAGTCAGTGGCTGTGGAGGCAGTGGTGGTCGTTGATGTGTTTGGCAGAGGATCAGGAGCACCCTGATCAAGCTCGTGCAGAAGGGGGTTGGGCCGCATCTCAAGGTCTGAGCGAAGAGGGGGTTGGGCCACATCTCAAGTTCTAAGCGAGGGGAAGCAGAGATGTTAGTAAGGCGCGTGAAAAAAGAGATGAAGGGCTTGTGAGAGGTCCCTGTAGCTAGGTCTCTAAAGGACAGAGCCTGCGGGCCTCCATCCGGCTCCATAGAGGGAGCCCGCAAAGAGCTCTGGCAGGTCTGCAATGGCAGGGCCTGCAACAGCCAGAGGCTAGGGACGCAGAGCAACAAGTTGGTCAGGGCATCAACTAGGGTTTCTCAACTCTGATACAATTTGAATTGTTCTCTTGAGTTTATTTTCTTTGATCTGAGGTCTAACTAATACCTTAGGTCCCATTTCCAATCGACTAAGATTATATTAGACTTGATCTACTTTTTCTAGAAGTTTCACCCAAAGTTTACATTAATACTCATTAATTATTTTAATTTCCTAGACTTAGGGCACTTATTAAAAATAATTAATTTTTTTGATAAAATTGTTTCTGGGTGGAATTTTTCAAAACAATTTCTGAGTTATCCGTAATGCATGTGTCTAAACCTCTCCACAAAGTTTGAGACTTAGAGCACAAGATGTTATCACAAATCAACAATTTTGATGACATAATATACCAAAATACCCATTTTGCTGGTTTTACCCACCATTTTATTAAAAAATTGTAAAAGTCAGAAACAATGAAAATAACATCCAATGATACCCATTTTGCTAGTTTTACCCACCATTTTATTAAAAAATGGTAAAAGTCAGAAACAATGAAAATAACATCCAATGTATCCAAATCTAAATAACGTGTATATGTTCATCTCCAAAGGAAGCATAAACACCGACACACACTGTTCATTGTTTTGATACAATGGGCCAATTCACATCTACCAAACATCAATGTCATGCTCAGGCACTTAAAACGTTGTTATGTGGTCAACATTTCAATTTTTGAATTTTGTTTTGGTGACCATCATTCAAATGTTTGTGAATCTGTAATTTTAGTTAAATTGTATTTTTGAATATACAAACAGATTTATCACCTTAAAAAAACCTTATTACTATTTAATTGTACAATTTCAACACTGATATTGGCAAATCCAACCTTTTTTCTAAATTCATCTCAGGCAAAGCTGATTGAGAAAGTGTGCAAAAAGACGTTAAAAAATAAAATGTTTACACTGCACTCCGGCCCATTCTGACAACCATAGAAAACACTGTCAATTTCTTATGATCTCTTCAAAAAAATGTCTACTTCCAAGCCCAACCTCTTGTCATTTTTTTTTTTTAAATAATAATAATTATAACAATTTACATATAATGATGTAAAAAAATTAACGCTTGTGAATTTGTGTAATAAATAAAATGACAAAAAAAACAAATAACAGTGATCAAAATTTCACCCGACATGCAAACTAAATTAGATCCAAATTAGATCCAAAAATGGAGAATCTCTTGTCCCAAAAACAAACAAAAAAAATCATACTTCAAATTAACATCACTAGATTGTAACCTTAAATCATTATTATGTACTATCATATATATAACACAATATTATAATATAGAATAGTCGAGATAATGTACCCAACCGTGAATTGTTTATGTATTCATCTCAAAAACATAAGAACACACTAGGAGCTAACCTTTTTCTCAAATCAAATTATAAACATGTATTGAGATAACAAAATACAAATCTTTGAAATGATTTTGAAATGATTTTTCCAGTACAAACTTCATGCTGTACAAGTTTAGAAGGCTGATCAATTTAAGAGAACCCAAAGGCATTCCTACAACGTTTTATATTCCAATCTGTGAATTTTATAAAACAATGAACCATCAAATTGAAAATACACTATGATATGAAATTGTTCTCGTGTGGATTATTTGCTGTGCTAATTTTAGCTGATTACTAAATAACCAAATTATCGAGTGAATATATTAAAAATTTAATCAATTTATTTTGAGCGAATATATTAAAAATAAAATTTAATTTGTTATTAACTAAGTAAGTTATAGCTTTTAGAATTAGTTTAATTGCTATTAAAGTTAATTCAATTGCTTTTAGAGTTAGTTCAATTGCTATTAAAGTTAATTCAATTGATTGAGTCCTCGCTATCAAGTATTTTGCCAGTTGGAAAATCACATGATCAAATAATCCAAATTATTAAGCAAATATAGAGCAAATATATTAAAAGTTATTATTAGAAGACTACTAAATTACCAAGTTAATATGTGGATACAGTAAGTAAAAAAAACAAACGATTTTTTTAAACACTTGGCTTTTGATCAATTGCTGTTTTTTAAAAACACTCGATGGTTTGGCATACAGAATACAAATAATGAGAGCTTCAGAGATCACGTTGATAGAGATCCACATGGGACTTATAAGCCCCTCATAAATAATCAACCTAATAAACCATTAACTTTGCCTGCATCATCTCGAAGAAGATTTGTGGCCTTTCACCAGTGTTCGAACGGCCACCCCTGAAATTAATCCAAAGAGCACCATGTTTTGAAGGTGTTCTGAAATACTCACTGAATTGGGTGGGCCAAATAAGATATCACTTTTGAAGCCCTTTTCTCCCAAGCCACTGTAACACAGGCACCTAGTAATTTTGTATGTTACTGAACCTTTGCATCGGCAACTCTATATCATAGAAATCCTTGAAAATTGAACCATTAAGTTTGTCATAAACAGTTTCCACTGCACCACCTTGGTTTAGATGCCACCAACATGACTAAGGTTTACCTCCCACCCAAGATAAGATTATAATGTATAAGCAAGCAACAAAGTCCTCAATTTTAGCATGAAAAAACTGTCATACGTTTGATTATAATGACACGTCTAACCTTGTGAGTTTTCCAAGAGGAAACTCAGCCTTGAGTTTCATATCAGTTCAAGGACATCTAAAATGCAAAAGTCTTTTTGCTAAAAGAGTTGAATGGGGATATTTACTTTACAACTATATGATACACTATTCGCTTGTTGGACATTTTAGGCATCAATAAAATGAATATCAAATGTATTGGGATCAATTTGCCACACGTTCAATGCTGCATACTCTTCCAAACACTCCTTTAGTTGAGCTTCAGTGTAAGCCTGCATGCAGGAGAACCAATTTGATGCATTTAAACCAACCTAGAATAGGAAATTTGAACTAACGATATCTCTCATGCTCTATACAGTTTGTGGAGAGTACCTTCCGAGAAATCCAGTTCAGGGCACTGGCATAGCGAACATCCATGGTATTCATTCTCGAAGCTTCATCCCTTATGATTGAATAGATGTCAGATATGGCATCCAGACCCGTTTTCTTTCTTTCGTCAGCATATAAGGAGAATTTTGACATTTGGATAAGCCTGAGGGCTTCATCTACATCACTTTGAGCCACTGTTTCTGAAAATCTAAGCCGACTTAGGGCCTGTGAACAATAAATCCAGACAAAAGAAACAGAGACATCAGCATTTGTCCATAAATGGGTTTCTGAGATTAAAAGGCCAAATTTTGATTAATGCCATTGCTTAGTCACAACTCCACTCTCGTGTTGAAAAGATGAGAACTTGAAAAGTCACTTCTCCTAGAACTCGGACGTAACACTAGGTAATTGCAAAAAGGAACAGATAAACTACCATTGAGATGCGAAGAATGCTTAGAAGTGTTCTGGCAGTGGTGTAAGAATGTGGTGCATCACTTTGTGCTTCCTCTTGTCTCATAGAAGAATAAGCACTGGCAAGATACTCGGTAAGGTCTTTAGGCACAGAAGGTGATACCCTTCTTGCCGCTGCTATATAAGCCCTAGAAAATAATAACCATCATAAGATTAAAAACTACTCAGCATTAAAGTACGACAGTTCGAGGATCAATATCTAAAGAAGAGGTGACAATAACTCACCTGAGGATGGAAGACTCGAGAGGAGTAAAGCCTAAAGCTGGTGGCTCACACTTTTGATGCACGTACAACACGTGTCTTGCCATTTCCAGATCACTATCCATATCGGCTTTATCAAGTATCAGCCACAGCAAGTCAAAACGAGAAAGCAATGCTGGAGGAAGATTGATATTCTCTGCAGGTGTTCTTCGTAGATCATACCGACCCCTGTGATAATGAACAGCATAGTATAGAACAAAACTCAAAATTGAAGTTCCGTCAAAGAAGTAGGATACAGTGTACACTGAAACACCAGAAAGCAAACATGAACCATACTCTCCTTTCAAGTGATGAGTGTATAAGCAACTGTTAATTAGCCATGAAAATAAAAGCAGGAAAAGAAACTTGAGAACACTATAAATAGTTAAAGCTTAAATACAAAACTACCGATTGAAAATAATTAATGTAAAAGAAAAATGCTCTAAGCGCAACGAAACAAAATCACGGTGAAAATATATTAATTCTTTTTGACCAATTCGAGTTCCTAGATAGGAGAAAAATTAAGTGCACTAGGATCTTTGTACAAGTCAATATAGGAGTTTAAAGAGATTCCAAATTTCTCTATCCTCCAATGTACCCTAACGGTTTACAGCTCCAAAAATGAAAATCTACCTCATACTTTCAATGCAAGATCCGGAACTGGAGCACATAACAACTTTAACAAGCCAAAGTTGGAAGAAAAGGCACACAAAAGCTTTAGTTTCAAAAAAAAGAAGAGATGAATGAATCCCCCAATAAGCACAACATTCCAATTACATGGCTTCTATAAAAAACATTGATAAAACAAAAGCCTTTGCTTCCATACAGGACACCTTCCATGCGTCCCACTAGGTTGACGCAACTCCATGAGATCTATCTCTAGAATTCAGTACATTCACAAGCATCTTCATGGTAGGACCTCATATGAAGCTACCTTCAAACTGAATGATAATAATACATACCAGGCAGGATTAGCAGCAGCCAGAACAGCCGTCCGTGCATTTAGAGAGGTTGTTATGCCCGCCTTTGCAATGCTGACAGTCTGTTGCTCCATCACTTCATGAATAGCAGTACGGTCTGTCTCGTCCATCTTATCAAATTCATCAATAGCACATATACCCATGTCAGCAAGCACCTGATTCATCACGTACAAGATCCATTATTTCTGTCACTGCTACGAAGGTGCCCAAAGATATGTCAGTAAAACCTCTAATGCATTCAATCTAAAATAAAACAATTTCCAACTCCAAAGAAACCAACAACTTAAACATTGGAAAGAATAAAGCTCAGAAACATACCAGGGCCCCGCCTTCAAGGACCATTTCGTTGGTGACCGGATCCCTTTGAACAGCAGCTGTCAGACCAACACCACTGCTTCCCCGACCTGTGGTGTAAACTCCTCGAGGTGCCACACTGATCATGTGTTTCAACAGCTGACTCTTTGCAACTCCAGGATCTCCCATCAAACAGACATGCAAATCACCTCTTATCTGCAAGTAAAACAGAAATGTGAGCAATAGCAATAAATATAAATTTGCCTTTGTAGACAGACTCTAGAGACCAGATAAGTGAGAATAACAAGGCATTTTTCCCGGACAGTCACCAACGGGTTAATCAAGTTTCTCTGTAACAACTCTTCAGTAAAAGAATTATACCTTCATTCCATCCTTGAGTTTTCTAGTTGGGGCACCAACAAGAAGAAGAAGCAGGGCCTTTTTTACATCCTCATGTCCAAATATCTCTGGAGCTAAAGAACGTGCAAGCTTGTTGTAGATGTCCCCATCCTCAGCAAGCCGTTCTATTTGTTCTTGTTCATCACCTTGTAAAACATACCTACGGGTGTTTGAAATCAATGACTAAATTAAGCAATACACAGAAAACACGGATCAAATAGAAAACCTCTATCCATAAAAGCATTGTCAAATCAATTATGAAACCAGTGAGTGGACTGTATTCATTTGTATGGTTAGACCGTTAGACCAGTTTCAAAGTGCAGACATTTCAAATTATATATTGACAAATGAGGGGCAGTGACAAATAATGAATAAACACTAATGATTCAAAAAGGAAGGAATCGCAATGACTCTGGACTTATTTGACTGCTACTACGAATAATTTTATACAAGAAGACCAGCAATCCCTAATTAGTGCTTAATGTTTGGCTGTCACAAAACCCTTCACTTTGTCTTTAAACAAAACTAAATCTCATTCATGAAAAATGAAAGCAATAACAGTCGAAATAATCAAAAAGCATCGTAGCTAATCTTAACTTAAATTCAAATCAAAGATTAGACTCTCGTGTCTGAAAAATGAACCATATCCAAATTCTACTTGAACTACAAGGGAATGAGAAAGATGCCTTTACAGAAGACGAAAAGGTACAATAGAACTTACTCTTCATATCTTTTTTTAAAATGCGTAATCGTCATTGCGTCAAGATATGTATCAGCCACCAATCCAGGTCGCATTGCTCGAAATCCTGTGTAAGGAATAGGGAGAAATATTCCAGAGACTTGCACTAGGTCACCTGGCCCAACCTGAGGAACCCATTTTCAGCTGTGAATGGCTTGTAATGTTTTTAATTGTAACAAAAGCCAAATCTCATGCAAACAACACAACAAATGTAAATACTTGACAGAAAAAAACACACCTTCCTCGTAAGTTCTCCTCTTATGTGTACTGTCATTGATCTAGGTATATGCCCTTTGGGCACATGCTCTGACAGCTCCTGAATTTTAGCCTGCAATGAGATCGGTCAAATTAGATGTATAGTTGCTTTAAGTTGAATTTTTCTACTGGGAAATATCTGATATTATACACAGTTTCACCAAAAACTTAATCCGCTTGCATCAACAAAAAGCAACAACAAACCCTCAACTGATAATGCTCAAATGAGTTGAATTTTAAGGAAGCCTTAAAAAGAAACCAAGAGTGAGTCGGTCAGATAAAAGTAATCGATGACTACATGTGAAGTGTAGCCTTAAAGTCTCCAATAAGTCATAAGTTAGATCGACATAGCAATCACAGACTTGAATACTGAAGGAAAACCCATTGCAGTGTTAAATCTGCTTAGACAGCAATGAAAATTAATCTTCTGATAAGTCCATATAGCTTACCAGTCAGTTCAAGAATATCATAATGGAATATGTAGCGAGGAATCAAAACCAAATCAAATACCCAAATCATGGGTCTGTGCATCCTTTAACTAGGCAGCTGTTACCTGATCAAAAGGCCACGGAGATGTTAAATTGTATGGATTTAATGTGATCGTGTGCTTATACATGGGGTTCATTCATGAAGGGCATATGAACTGTTTTGATAAGCTAAAGAAGGCGCACTCCTGGCTGCTACGTAACAGCGCACTTTCCTCATTTACAGTAGTTTGAAGTTGCATGCATCAAGAGGGGTAATTTTATATTTTGAGATTGCATGAGGATGCATTCCCACAATTGACGTGTTTTGTTAGTTTCAGCACATGGACAGCACATAGTTGGGTGCATTCCATCATAAGAGTTGGATATATATTGTAACAAACCCCCTTGGGTATATATATATATATATATATATATACAAAAGCCTTCGTCACTTGGCTCTCCTCTTGCTAGTTCTGTAGGCATTTGAACCTGGGTGCGAAAGACAATGACCATTCTGCCCAAACAACAGACCCACCTTTAAAACTGAACAAAGAGGATCTCTACTACGATACTAAGATTAGTTTGCAAGGAAAAGGAGAAAAACAACATGCATGGCGATATCAGTGGTTCAGGTGACAAACACCCCAATTTAAATGAAAAGATCCTTAAAATCAGAGCAAGTGTTCCAGTCTTCCAAGGATGTGATGCTCATCAGTATCGTTTTAGAATCTTGGTTATTGTTGAGTGTAGCATGCGTTTAGTGTATCATATTCAAATGCCATGCCTGTATGAGTCTACAATAGATTTTGAGTGACCAAGATAGGGTGGTATTTCCCATGTTGACATACCGACGGAAACATCTTGATCCTGTGAGATTCATTCAATGTGAATGCATCATCAGATTTCTACATTGCCCAGCAGACATTTGCTCTAGTTATCATCCAACTCCAGGACCCAATGGCAGGCACTGGCTTCCAATGTCCAGACTCCATCCCAAGCTAGTAGGGATTTGCCCCTTGTTTAGTTTTCTCCCCTGGCTCAATGGAGTTGTAAATCTGAGCTGTTGGTGTTCTTGACTCGAACGGTTCACAGAGTAAGAAGATTTCCGTGATTAGATTGAGTGATCAAGATAGGGTTGTGTTCCCAGCTACGACAATGGGATTGGAACATCTTGGTCCTCTGAGATTCATTCAGTGTGAATGCATCTTCAAATTTCTCCATTGCCCAACAGTCATTTACTTTAGTTATCACCCAACTCCATGACCCAATGGCAGGCACTGGTTTCCATTGTCCAGACTCCATCCCAAGCTAGTAGTGATTTTCCCTTTGTCAAGTTTATCTACTTACTGGTTTGTTTTGCTTTCTTTGACTCGATCAGTAGACTTTAGGCAGTGTCCAAGGATACTCCAAGGTGTTGGCAACTTGGCATGAACAAACTCAAAGTGAGAGGAGCCCAGGAGGTAATAGATTTTTCATTCCTAAATTGCTCATCCAGGGCTCGTTTTGGGTGATAATAGGCATAAAGGAGCAGTTAAAACATGTCTATCAAAGCTGATGATAAGGAAGTTTGCAGCCATAACCCTAAAGAATCTATAAACAAGTAGATTTGTTGGCATTAATGCCAGCTAATGGTTTCAAGGAGGATAAGGAATGACAAGAAGCCCTCAAAGAACAGAGGTGCAGAGCAATAGACCAGTCATGAGACAATGAGTAATACTTATTTGTCACCATCTGATTCATGAGATCTAAGGTCTGGCCATGGTCCTTTTGATTGAGGTATGGATGCGTTGACAGCAGAGATCGTATATGCAATTAGTAGTAAGCTGGCCCAGCTCAAACTAAGTAAGCATCTTAGTATTACAAGAATAGTAGCTGGTGTAAAAAGTCAAGGTTGTTACTGCCAATTCATCGTCAATCCCAGTACGTAAAACAAAGTGAATTTAAAAAAGTTGGCATTCCATGTGAGGGAGAACCAAGTTTCAGAAAACAAAAAGATTGAAGAAACTAATCACAGAATAAAAAAAGTACTTGTAGACCGTGAAACATAACACACATCAAATTAGGGACATGAAAAGACATAGAGCCTCTAAATACACAGCAATAATTTTATTCTAGCACGTGGACCAAACTTGACAAACATATTCGAAATGAACTAGAATGTACACTGGTGCAAAAAATCTTCAAGACCACTGAAATAAAATAAAGGGACAAAACACTAATAGAATTAAACAAAATGGAAAATATACTGCCCCAGTTTTCAACAATCTGGAAACCATACTTTTCTTTTTCATTTTCTTTTTCATTTTTTTTTGGAAAATCTGGGCAGATCCACCCAAAGGGATCACATCCCACTGGCAAAACTAATCAGAGCCTAATCCTGAGGGCGTCGAGGTAAATTGACCCCATGACCTTCCAATGGCAAAGAGCTTTAGCAACGGGATCTCGACCAACTGAGCTTAAAAAACAGACAAAAACAATCTGGAAACCAGACATATATAGCAGTTCAACAGATTTTTGTCCATTAAATCAATGAGAAAAGATATGCTAAGTGGCAAGAATGGTAAATACTCCAAATGCACCCACACATGTAATCAATCACAGAAATGAACAATATGCTCCATGCATACAACAAAAATAAGAAGCTCCGAACTGCAGGTTTTGTAAATGTTGCATTTTCTTTGGCATGCAAAAATTAAAGAATTTCGTGCCTTTCAAACAATTGAGAAAACAAAAAAACTCATGGTTTACACTGAGATTGGTCTTCTAAGAAAACACTCCAGTACCTCTTGAAACTTCGAGAACTTTGAGGCTCTCAGTTGCAGAATAAGGTTGCCCTTTGCATTATTTGTCCTGCATCGATTTGATGGGCATTCAAAAAGTGGCATGAAACTACGAGATGTGACTTCCTGTCAGAGATGATACCAATATTGAGCATTTGTAAAAACCAACACCAGAAGAACAAATCCGTAAAAAAGCAAATGCATCTAAGCGAATGAATAAAGCATCAAACAATAACTTTTGCTATGGAGTTTTGCTAATGAAAGAAAGATAGCACATATAAACAGGAAAACTTAGGCAGACAAAACGTACTTGATATATTTCAAATCCGCATTCCTCACAAGTGTAGACAGCGACCTGCATCAATGGCTTGACATCTGAACAGCGAGTAACAATACCAACCACTTTGACAAGTTGTCCGATGTGGCAGGCCTTCACTTCTCTCAGTGTGAAAGCCTTCTCTTTCGCAAAAACGTTGATATGAACCTCACTGCATTTAACCCAATATATTAGCTAGAAACATCTACACAAGGAAGAATATCAGAAAACACAATGACGACAGAGTGCTGCCTTAATGTTTTATTTTAAACCACGTCAGAAAATGTTGTTTCGAAATTTATAATATTCATTAAAATAATTAAACTTCAGCGAATCAACTGGATGCAGATATTAAGTTTCACTTAACTTCATTTTGTTGCATATTTCTATTGTGTGAGAAAATAGCAAATGCTATAGAAATCTTTTATACCCACTTAAACCCACATTAGTAGAACTAGGACCATTTAACACTGCTTATGAAACCTTCATTAGTTTTTTCCTCAATTATGCTCATTGCAAACAAGACTTTGCCAATAAATATGTCAACATATATCGAGCTAAAACTGACTTCATTGTTTGCTTTTGATCCTTTGTAGGAATAAATGATTGTTTATTTTAAAATGCTTCCTTGCGGACCGCGGCTCTTTGATATAATGTACTCGAAACAACTAACGCATGTGGCTTGTTAGGACTTGTCCTTGATTTGTTTAGTGTGTTAGGGACAACGATTGTAAGGGTAGAGCTTACCCTCTCCTCGAGGAAGACAAAAGCAGAGTAATGGAGTTCCATTGTTGAATCCCAGCCACTTTTCAGTGGCCTTATTGGATCTTTTACGGGGCATGACTTGGAGACTTTACAGGGCCACAACAAAACTGGTTCGAGAAAAATAATAAGCATCTAGACTGATCATAGAGGGCTGCAAGTGTAAGTAGTTTACCTAGTTCATTCAGTTTTTCAGCAGATGCAAGTAGTTGGGAAGTACTTCATTTCTTACATTTGGGTTCACATGAACTAGCAGATTAATAAAGAATCGAGATTTGCCTAGCCCGTTTCCTTAACAAATTGCCTTGTGCATGAATTAAATTCCTGCTACATATAGAACTTACAGGACACACCAAAGTCAATCGATTTATGAATCACTATCTGAACTTACAAGAAACGCTTATCTCTGGTGGCATCTTTTGAAAAGGGTCTGCATTGTCTGCATTTTCACCCGCTTCTTCCAATCTCTGTCTCATCAGAATATCATAATCATCGTCCCTTGCAATAACTTCAGTGGGTTCGGGCAACAATTCATCTATTGCTTCTGCGAAAATGCAGACGTACCGACGAGTATTTGTCCTTACTCTATCCAAGAACTCCTCATCCAACCCCTTATACTGCAAGACAAAATAAAAAATCATTTCACTTAACCAAGGTCCAAAATCCCTGGCCTTTGAACCTTTATAATTTACTACGCATCAACGAGAATGCAATGCAAAAGACACTAGTTCTTACGCTGCTGATGTCATCCAGCTCAATGTCAACAGAACGGATTTTCCTATTTGCAACATCTTGCTGCACAGAAATAACCCAAAAACCCGGAAATTAATTTTAAGAACCAAGTGACAAAGCAATGCCTAGAAAACTGTTTCAAAGAAACTTTCAGAGGAACATACCAGCAGATCCATGTACTTCGTAACTCCATTCTCTGCTACAAAATTCTTCAAGAAGTCCTTGCAGAACTCTGCAATGCAGTGGAACAAATGTCTCTTTTTACGAAAATAGTTCATTCCAAGACCATAAGAGATTATTTCAAATAAAGAGGTGCCAAAAACTGACCTTTGTCAGTTTTGAAGTCTGGACCAGGCATTTTCAGACCAGCTTCAACCAGCTTTATTACTGGTTTTGTTTGGCACGTTTAGTTACACGGTGAACTTGTAAAATTGACAACCGGAGTTTATATCGATAACTTCCGGAGATACCTATTGCAAGCGCCTACAGGGGAGGATCTCCATCCGCCATCTTCGGAGAAGAATCCGGCAACTTTCGGAGATCTCCTAAGCAAGCGCCCACGGAGGGGTTTTCCGATCCACACTCAATCGCCTCGAAGTCGAAGTTGGCTAAAGAAAGTCAGAGGAGATATCGAGGAAAAGTACTCGGCTTATGGCTTTCAGCCTTACAACTTGCGGCTTCCAGCCTAACAGCTAACTCGGAGAAGGGTAGCTTAGTGTGTAAGCACACACAGCAATGAAGGCGAACTCTCGGACGACCAATCTAAGATTAGGGGGAGATCCCAAGTAGTGGTGACCTTGCAACTCTTCCACCTATGCATGTACTGAATGCTCATACGGGGAAGTGCACTCCTGGGTCTGGGACCAGGGAGGGTTGCTCAGATAAAGACTTTTCCGTCCACTCCAGAAGTTCAACAATGTAAAATTCCTAAATCGATACAGGGTCTCTTGGAGTGAACGGCTTTTGACGCAGATAAGCGTATTGTGGCTCTGCAATTTGAGTGCAGACGGATTCCGCTATGTGTGATTCGGCAGCCAGCAGACGGGATTCGCTATTCGGACTAGTCAGCAACAGTTGCACAATCTCTGGCCAATTACACCGTTAGAGATGGAAAGGAAAATCGCAAGTATTGTCATATTTAGCGCCAAAATAATCGCGGGAAAAATAAGTGTGGCGGGAAGAGCGTTACTATGACTTTGCCGAAACATTAATATTTCTTTAAAAATCAAATTTCCAAACCAGTAAGTGCATGATTACAATGACTATTATGTACTTATCTTGATATGATTAAATGATAAATGATTACTCAGAGGGGAAATGAGTAATATATTGGATTGTTATTTATTATATTTATCTAAAAGATTCATGTTATATTCTAATCCGTTAATGCTATTAAAAAAAAAAAAAAGCTTTGGCTTTTTAAATTTTTGAAATAATTTTTTATTTTTAAATTTTTGAAATACGTCTTGTTAGCACAATATATTGAGGATGGGTCTCATTAGAAAGGCGACCCAGCTAGGGGTAGGATGAGTAGGATGGGCTTCATCACAAGGGAGACTCAACTAGGGGTAGGATGGGCCTCATCAGAAGGGGTAGGAAACAAGCTAAATCGAGGTTGGAAATCACATCAAAAATAATAGAGTGGACACATTTCTAACTACTTAGTGTTAGGAGAATGATGATTGTGTTGATCCAAATACACATATATATAATGTGATTGTGGTGATCCATATATATATAATACAAAGATATGCAAAGATCAAAAACAACTAATAATAATAAAATAATAAAATTTAGACTTTAAGAATATATTAATAATTACAAATCTTATCTATTATAATTATATAATAAAATATTATTAATTATAATCATAAAATTAGAAATAAATTTTGAAAAAAAACAAAACAAAATGAAAAATAAACAAAAAGTAATAGACCAATAAAAACATAAATCAACAAAAATTAATGTTATTAATCAAACAAACTATTAAAAAAAAAAGTTAAAAAAAAAAAAATTTAAAAACTAAAAATAAAAATAAATTAACAAAAATACACAATAATAAAATAATAATAAAAATTAAAAATAATATATATATATATTACTAAACAAATAAAATACAAACCCAAGAAATTCAACCAACCAACAAGATTATAAACACTAAATAAACATAATAATATATATGATTATAAACACTAAAATATATATATATATATATATGATGATGATGATAATGATGATGGTTAACGTCCAGTGAGACCAATCTTTGGTCTATCGGACCTAAAGAAAAGAGTTATTTAATTTGATTTAAGATGTTATTCCTATGCTCAAAAAGCTTGGAGAGAAGCCTCCCGAACTCACTATAATTTTGACATCTTAAAAGGCTAGGAAGGTAAGTATTGCAACAAAGATTATGAAATTGAGCTCTAATGTGGTTGTACGCAGGGCACTCTAAGAGGAAGTGATTTTCATCCTCGATGTTCATATTCTCACAAAGATGGCAAATCCTTTCCATCCATGGTGTTTTAGGAACTGTCCAACGACCTGTTTCACTATGGAGCTCATGAGAGTTCGTTCTAATCTTGGCTATATTAATTTTCTTCTTTGAGCTAGTTAAAACAGAGAGATACTTTTGATCTTCTAAGGTGGGGTTGATGACCTTCTTATAATACCTTAATTTTCTTTTAGATACTAGATCTTTCTCGCACCACATTTTTTCTTTGAACTTAGAAGTAACAATTTTTTTAATGTTATTGATGTTTTGCAATGCAACATTCTCGTCGATCTCCCAATGGTTTAACCAGGCCCTAGTGTCTTTATACCAACCTCGTTTAAGCCTTAGGTGATTTTCGCTGGAAGTCAAAGCTAGCTTAGGACGTCTATGGTCTCCTATGTTATTGAGCTTTTGCTTGTACAACAGAAGCCTAGTCATAGCTAGGCTCTCAATAGGGGAAAGACCCACTTCTATAAGGAGAATAGGATAGGGTGTATTGCTTTTAATTTTAAGGTTATACGTTATAAAACGCTTCTGGATTTGCTCAATCTTTCTCCAGGATTCTCTAGAGATGTTGCAACCCCAAACCTCACATCCATATAAGATAACAAGAGTGACTAAAGTTTCAAAGAGGAACTTCTTTCTATCCCACATTACGAGGTTTGTCGTTTTACAATTATTTTCAAGACCAAAATAAGCTTTCCACCCCCATTAATCCTTTTCTGAATGCTATAGTTCCAGTTGAGCTTGTGATGAATATCAATTCCTAGGTACTTGTAAGAAGACACTTCCTCCAAGTTACTATTGTCATACATAAAATTAGTGTAAGTGTCCTTCTTGGATTTGATAATCATAACTTTTGTTTTTTCAGTGTTAACAGACATACCCATGGTAGAGCAGAAATCCTTAAGAAGTCTAAGTTGCTTATCAAGATCAGATGGGCACCTTGCGAGAAGAACAATATCGCCAGCATAGAGAAGAAGGATGATGACTATCCCAGCTAAGATCGTGCTAGCACATCCTGCTTCCTCTAAACAACCTTCTAGCTTGTCGATGTAAATGCCAAATAGGGTAGGGGAGAGAGGGAAACCTTGTTTAACTTCGATATTACACTTAATATCTTTCGACCACCCTTCGTTGCTTTTTAACTTGGCAATTACATTCTCGTATAACCTTATAGCGACCGCTCTTAGCTCGAAGGGAACATTTAGCTCTTCTAATCTATTCCATAGGTTATTTCTAAGAACCGTATCGAAAGCCTTTCTAAAGTCCACAAAGCAACAGAAGAGATTGGATTTATCATTGCGGCATTCTTCCACAATGATCCTAAGCGTAACGAGGTGGTCCATTGTTGAGTGCTGCCTTCTAAAACCCGCTTGGCCTTTAGCCCGTTTACCTTCACTTTCAAGCCAAATGCTCAACTTCTTTTCCAAAATAATACCATATAACTTGGCTAAGAGAGGGCTGATCATAATTGTTCAATAATTAGAGGGGTTATTTGTATCACCACTTTTAAAAATAGGGATAATCAGGCTCTGAGTCCAAAGTTTAGGGAACCCTTGCTTGACCGCTTGGTTGAAAAGCTTGTGGATGTGGGGGATGAGGACAGGACCTCCAATTTTTTAGATTTCCGCCTAGTAACTTTCAATGTCTTTAGCTTTCCCATTTGCTAGGCGTTTAACCCCAAAATCAATGTCTTCTAATGAGAAAACTTCTTTCGTTGTGAGTAGGGTTTCAAAATCCCTGGCATTTGGAGATTCATAAAGCTTTTTAAGATAGGAATTTCAGTCGTGTAAAGAAATTTTATTATTATCTTTAGCTTTCCTAGCTAGAATCTGCCTCTAGAATTTCTTAGGAGCCACCTTAGAGAGGTGTAAGAGATTCTCTTGTCTTTTACGAATATATTGTTTTTTTTTTCCTTTTAGTTAGGGCTTTGTAGATTTTTATCTTGTTAATTTTGAGAGATTCATCAACAACTTCCTTAATTGCTCTCCTCGCACTTTTACAATCTTTGTCATACCAAGGGTTGGTTTTGCTATTTCTTTTATTACTTGAGACTTCAATTGAGAACTTATTAATAGAATATGAGAGGGTTGTAGTAAAATTATGTTAGAGGTCATCTATGTTGTCTATACTAGATAAAGGAAGCAAATTAGTTTTTAATTCATTTAGAAAGAGATCATTTTTATTTCTATCAAAGAGTAAGTTCTTTTGACTATAAGGATTATCTTCTATGGGATCTCTATGCATGACAAAATTGAGAGTTATGAGTAAAGGCATATTATCAGAGTCAGGCTCGTGGTCATCTAAGATGTCAAAATTTATTATTTCGTTGTATAAAGGGAGATCGGAAATAACATAGTCTACCACACTCCTGCCAAGCCCATGGATGCAGGTCATCTTGCTAGAATTGGGCCACTTCTTTAGACCGTTGCAAATTATGAGATCCTGAGCACTACAGAGCTTGACTAGCTTCGACCCAAACAAATTATCCCCGAGGTCTTCGGAGCTCCTTTTGTACCGGCTAGCCAGAGTAAGGTCTTCGTCTAACCAAAGAGGATTGGGGTTGGAAGGATTGCTTAGAAGAATAACTTGATCGCTTGAAGTTCAAGCATTAAAGTCACCTATTAAAAGGATATTACCTTCATTCCTTAGGCTAGAAATATCATTCTCTAAACCATTGTAAGGACTATTTTTATCTAGATTCTTTTTCTTATAGAAGTTATAATTAATGGGGGGGAAATAACAGATTGTTATGTAGGTCTTTTTATATATAATTTGTTTAATAATATTATTTTTTATATTTTTTGTTTTTATTATCATTTTATTAATGTGTATTTAAGTTAATTTATTTTTAATGTTAATTTAAAAAATATATATATTTTGATTCTTTTAATAATTTATTTGATTAACTATATCAATTTTTTTACTTATGTTTTTATTGGTCTATTATTTTTATTATTATTTATTAATTTTATTATTATTATTTTTTGTTTATTTTTAGTTTTTATTTTGACATTTGATTTATTTTTCATTTTATTTTGTTTTTTTCAAAATTTATTTCTAATTTTATGATTATAATTAATAATATTTTATTATATAGTTATAATAGGTAAGATTTGTAATTATTAATATTTTTTTAACATCCAAGTTTTATTATTTTATTATTATTAGTTGGTTTTCACGGTTGCACCTCTCTGCATTATATATATGTGTGTGTATTTGGATCAGTACAATCATCATTCTCTTGATGATGAACTACACTTAGTAGTTCGAAACGTGTCAACTCTATTATTTTTTATGTGATTTCCGAGAAGTTTTTTATTGAATAATCGATATGGATCACATAAGTTTACACTCTCAAGTGTTAGATGGTCTCAACCCGCCCACTAGAAAACTGAGTCAGTTGGTCATCTAATTGTATTGTAAGCTATTCGAAATTTAAAAGTTCTCAAACTGTCTAACAGTGCAATCTAAGTATATATATATACAGAAAGATTGTAAAGCCTTCATATGAACTACACAAATTTTTCACAAAACTTGACCATGATAATCATCAAGTTACTCATCAGAGGAGTCAATATGCGTTAGAACCCAACAACCTTGTCTAAGGAAGGCAAGGGATGTGTTCTCAATCCAGTTGCGATGAAGATTTTGGAGTTGGATTTGATTCTAGATCAATTGAAATTTCCTGTGAATTTCCTCGAGGTATGAATCTGGTTTGGATGGCCAGCAGAACTAGATAAAATTGTTTTTGCCACTATGTTCTTCATAAGCGAGTACAAATAAATTGTTTGTTGGAACTGAGTGTATCTTCCATGAGAGTGACCAGGGTCCTGGCCTAAAGATTGCCATCCCTCCAGGTCCAAATCAATGTTCTTAGCTTGTTGCTTTAGCTCTTTTTCCCAACTAGATATCAATTGACGAACATGGGGAGGTGTATTGCAATGGTATGTCTGAGCAGCTTCCCGAGACTTCCCCACATTACCACGACGCCCTCTACCCTTGGCTAGCAAAGGTTGTTCTTGTTGGCCCCCATGCCTTCGACCTTTGTTGTGGCTCTGAGCCTAGTTTCCATGACCAATGTTCCTTTTATGGGAAGAGGGTTCAACGTTACAAATGGCTTGCAAACCACATAATGGTGCTCGAGACCAAAACCAAAAAAAACAAATACCAACCATTTAGGAGCCCGACTAAGCAAATACCTGACCCGTTGAGAGGATGAAAGGCACGGGAGTTTTACCAAGTTGGAAATTAATTAAACCTGAAAATATGAGCATCCATGATACATAATAAGCAATCAAGTTAGAGAACCCAGAATCCTCCTCAACTTTGTCTCGGTCGCGACCTAAAGGGCCATATTTGTTTGCCTTCTTAACCCAAATTCCCTTTGAAAACAGGGTTATCTGTCGGGCAAGGTAATTCTTCTTACAATTAACCCAGTCCGCCCAAAGCATCTGGTCTATCATTAAGGAAACAAATTGCTTAAAATCCCATAAACCACAAACACTATATGAAACCCTAACAATAATTGCAGAGTACAAAGGCATCAAAGAAAATCATAATTCCAATAAGCATAAACAGACTAGCAGGGAACACAAGTTAGAGTTCACATTTAACAATTCTTTCCTCAAAAATGACCCAAGAACCCTCCAAAATTCCCTAACTTATCAATTTAGAAACAACCATCATAATGTTCAAGCAATGATAGACAACCGGGCCTAAAAGGAGAAAATTAGAACTAAGAGAGCATACCCACACCAATATTTTGCCGACTAGGAGACGAGGAAGCGCAAGAGCCACCCGTCCACAGGCACGCTTGGAGCCTAGAGGAAACCCTTACCTGTAGTAGATGACCACACACCAATTTTGAAACAGAACCTCAGAGTCGAGCTTGATAATTAAAACCCACGCTTCCCAAAACCCTTAACAATGTTCATCGCCACCTTTTGAATGCAAGGAGATAAATGAGGACCATCATCCAACCGCCTTAGTTTTTGTTTCATAATTACCTGATCCTTAGCTCAAATCCCACCGAAACCACTATGTCAGCTCACAGAAACCACTACGCCAACTCTTACCCCGATATATATATATATATAATAAAAAATAGTATCACCAAATTGTATACAATTAATTATCACGGTCACAAATCAATTAATATTGAACAGTCAACATTGGTATCAAATCAATGAGTGAATACTTTACCTTAAAAGGTTAATTTTTTAAACTCATTTAAACCTTACTTGGAAATTAGCTTAAAGTAGTGCGGCAAAAGGTTAATTTTTTTTAACTCATTTAAACCTTACTTTGGAAATTAGCTTAAAGTAGTGCCATAAAAGGTTAATTTTTTTTTAACTCATTTAAACCTTACTTTGGAAATTAGCTTAAAGTAGTGCGGCAAAAGGTTAAGTTTTTTTTAAACTCATTTAAACCTTACTTTGGAAATTAGCTTAAAGTAGTGTGGCACATTATTCATTAATTAGGAATGAATCATGCTGTGACTCCCTTATTAGTCCCTACCTACGGCAAAAGAGGGACTATAGCGATCGATAGTCGTTGAATTCATATTACTTTGCGTTGACTGATTGTCTTTAGCAAATTTTAACAAAACTTTTTGGATGGCACTTCGAGTTCAACAAAATTTAACCAAAGTTTTAAAACAAACCTCTTATTGGAACCCTCACGTCCCTCGAAGAAAAGTCTCCATTACCGAATTATACATAACCAAAGTTAATACGGCAAGGAACCAAAATTTTTTGAGATAAGATAAGTCTGCAAATAACATAACTTCAATTTTCATTTCCAAAGTTTCGATATCCAAAGTTTGGAATTAGTGTCACTTTCCCTATCCAAAAAATTTAATTTCTACATTGTTGGACTTTCTATATCCCTTTCTATATCAAAATTTTTAATTACCTTGCATATTGTATTGCATGTGGCAAGCTATCAATGCTGCTATCTGAGACTTCTACACAATCCCCACGTGTGTCCACAATATCCAAGTGGCAACTTTTTTGTCTATAAGTGAGATACCTAAACATGGAGACCCGCTGGTAAAGTAGATACAGGCAAACTAGGAGACTGGCTGGTAGAGGCGGACTAGGAGACTCGTTGTTAAAGGAAGGATATTGCTCAGGTTCATGAAGAATGTCGCTCAGTTCCAAAAAAGTTACTAGCTCTTAGGTACGCCTTTACACTACTCAGTTCCATAAAATCTTAGGTACGCCTTTACGCTCAATTGTTTGGGTTGTGGCTGCAAAAAAACCCAAATGCAAGACATTTTTAGTTAGAAAAATCCATTTAACTAAAAATCCATTGTGCTTTTGATGTTCTAGTGAGCTGGTTAACTTCCCAGTATGTCAGGTAAAATTTGAACTTTTCTTTAAGTTTGAGTTATAGGGATAGTTCGGTAGTCAGAGTAGTTTTTCTGGTGTGCAATCCCCCTTTTTATATAATCTTCGGCAGGGGAGGGATTTGAATAATTTCTGAAAACATTGTTTTCTTGGCCGTATATAATTTCAGTGACAAGCCAAGGGTTCACAACTTTGATCTTCTGGAAAAGCTAGTCCTCCCTGATGGATCTATTTTACGTGCGAAAGTGCCTAGAAGATCGACACGGGATTGTCTCTTTGTAGATCCAGCCAAAGACGGGAAAAGGTGGGGTTCTATGTCAGAGTAATTTGGTTATTAACATGTAAAATTCTCTTAACCGTATTGTGCTTTGTATTTTTTTTGTTTTTTTAACCCAAATGAATATTTGTCTTTTCAGCTTGCTGAAAATATGGAACCTAAACAAATTTACTGGAGTATTGGGTATCTTTAATTGCCAAGGAGCAGGACGGTGCAAAGTTGAAAAGAAGAATCGTATTCACGATTCATCTCCGATGACCTTAAGTGGTAGTGTGTGTGCTCGAGATGTTGACTTCCTTCCACAAATTGCTGGTGATGTTGGAATGGAGATACTGTAATCTACGCTCATAGAACAGGTAAGAATATTTTCTCTTCTATATTTATTATGATGTGATAAATCTTCGCAAACAGCTTGCTACCCTATATAAGGGCTACTCTTGACAAGCATATAGCACTTTCTTAATCATATTATTATAGGTGAAGGACCACTTTTCAGAAACAGATCACAACATTATGTTAGTGTTTTTTTTGTTTATATTATTCTCAGCTAGGATTTTGGCTAAATCCTATAGATTCTAATGCTCTATGGAGTCTGAAGCTGCCCTTCTGGTACTTTTAAAAGTTGTTTCTACTTATCTTATTTTGCAGAGCTTACTTTTAAAATTTGTTTCTGCTATTTCTACTTATCTTATTTTGCAGAGGCGAAGATGTCAGACTAATTCTGAATTAAAATCAGTTGCAGCAGACTATAAAAATGGGAATATAATCCAAGCGCACCTCCTGATTAATTTTGAATTAAAATCAATAGAGTATAAAAACACGTTGGAATATAATCCAAATGTACCTCTTTACTAAATTTGAATTAAAATAAGTTGCAATAGAGTATAAAAAGACTTCGAAGTTGGGAGTATATTCCAAGTGTGCCTACTGACGCTCCTTTACATTATTGTATAAACATGTTTTAGTTTAAACAGATCCTAAGCCTAATGCAAAACACCAATATCAAAGTGTTTTCGAATTATGGGGCAGTTTTGAAGTATTCCTTAATTCGTATTACTGAGCCTCTGGGAAATGGCATTAATTCAGGCGTCTTCCTTAATAAGATGCAAAGGTATGGTTAAGTGTAAATAAGGTTTATAATTGAATTTGAGATGTAGATATTTGGATACCCTAGCAGATTGAAATCACATGATTCTATTTGAAATAATGCTCATTTGTTGGGATTTTAGACAATTGACAAAGAGCAATAGTGCTTTGTGAATATTATTGTTACATGCTAAATTTGCACCAGATTTTTCGTAAAAAAAAAGAATTGAGGCAATTGGATTTGTATAGTAACATTGTTATGTATTCTTAAAAAAAAAATTAATTTATTTTCTCCGTTGTGTCCACCGTTTATTTTACATTCACATGTGGTAAATGGGCAGTCTGAACATGAACTATTTCTTCTTACAGGAGAGATTGTTCGAATTCCAAAAGGTGTTTCAGTACCTGTTACGTTGAAAGTGCTCGAGTATGAGTTTTACACGGTGACTCCCGTCAAGGTTAGAAATAAAAATTTAAACCTGTGCTTTTTAAGTTTTTGTAAGATGGTTGTAAAAACATTGTGCTTGGCTTTTAGAGATACAAAGGCAACGATTCAGAAGTCAATTACTTCTTTTGGGGGTTATTTTAATTTTCTAGTTTTTCAACAATTTTATTTATCATGAGTGTAGGACATTGCATGTGGTATCTCCTTTGCTCCTATCAGACTAATTAACATGTTCAACTCTAGTGGTGCAATTGATGCATTTGACATACATTTAAATTCCCAAAACCCCAAACTAAGTGGTTCTCAGACAGTTGATGTCAGAATGAAAGTTCGTGGGTGTGGTACATTTCGAGCAGTTTCCACGCATAAACCAAAGAAGTGTTCTGTCGATTCAAGTGAAACAAAATTCACATATGACTCTGAAAGTGGTCTTCTGACATTTGCAATTCCAATTTAAAAAGAGGAAACGTATATGTGGGATGTTAAAATTGAAATTTAAGTGACAGGTGGTTCCTCTCACTTAATCATTTGCATATTCTACCAAAATATGGATCTATTATGCCGATGGGAACATAAAAATCTCCCTGAGGGAGATGATCACAGGAAAGTCTCTCTGAGTTTTGGAGACTGGAAAAGACAGGGAATATGATGAAAAATATAAGTGATCATGATGATTTGTCAAAGCAATGTTGCTATGCAGTTACACACCTCATAATGTTATAGTCTTCATTTATTTTCCTATGTTATGATAAGAACAAGGTATTGCATCATTTAAATTTTTCAGATTTCTTGTTGCATAGGTAGGTTTCTATGTACCAATTTCCTGTCATCGAGCGTCTCTTTCTGTCACACCACTGGCGTCGAATTTTTGTAAGCTCTTGTCAAGACTTCGAGGGTGTGGATAAAGGAGGGTTAAATCTGTCACAAGTTTTTACTTAAAGTCTATGGAGACCTTATCTTTATTTTAGTAATAAAAAAATAAAGATATGTTTAGCTCTCTATCCTAGCATCATGTTATTTTAGTGCTCATAAACTCTTCATTTTAAATATGCACATTGCAAGCAAATAAGTGAATACAATTCATAGCAGAATGGAATAATGAAACAGTGCTTTGGGTTGATTCCAAGTGTGTATGATTATTTTCTTGTTAAAAAATGTTAAAAATGTTGCCTTTGGTTGATTGTTTTTTTTTTATCGAAAACGAAAGGTTTGAAACTGGTATACCAGTGATAGCAGGCCACTTGAAAATAGTCTGCTGCAGCAACATGGCCTACTATAGAAAATTCATTTTACCTTATTACTCAACAACTTTTTCTCACTTAAGGATCTTTAAGTTCTCGGAGTGAGTTTTACTTTTACCTTTTTACATACCATAGTTTAAGTTCTCGGAGTGTTTTCCTTTTACCTTTCTACACACCATAGTTTTCTCACTGGGGGATCTTTATAATCTACGAGTGAATTATCCTTTTTCTCGATTAACTTCAGGATTTTCAGTATATGATTTTTTTTTTCTAGTGCCTCTTTGTGACATCAATAAAGACAAAGTGAAGACTCTATGTGACATCAATAAAGACAGAGTGGCTTAGTGATGCAAAGGTGACCTCAGTACCCCGCAGACTACTCTTCCTCCACGGTTAGCTTGAGTGAGAGAAGAGGGTAGCTCAGTTCCCTTCAGAGTCCAAACTACTCTCCCTTCAAAATGGCTTAGTGATGCAGAATGGACCATCTCCCTTCAAAGTGCACAATTGTTAATTATCCTGTCCACAATAATTTGTTTATGCTCAATAGTACTAGCTATAGAAACAACCTGCATAACTGTTAAATATTTAATTTTTTCACATTTGCAATTACCATCTCTATGTAAATATTTAATTTCTTCACATTTGCAATTACAACCTCTATGTAAATTTACATTTCTACCAAAGGTTGTGAAACTTTTTGGAGCACGTTGCTAGTTTCACTAGAGCTACCTTGGTTTAGGAGTTGCTTTATAGAACGTGATATAATGACAACTTTTTTCTACCAAAGGTTGTGAAACTTTTTGGAGCATGTTGCTAGTTTCACTGGAGCTACCCTGGTTTAGGAGTTGCTTTATAGAATGTGATATAATGACAACTTTTTCTGGTTTTCATTGTGTCAAACCCGATCTTCAACTTTCTCTTTTTGTATGCTATCTTGTAATAGCTCATACTTAACTCATCAACTATTGTTGTTGTTTTGAAAACATTTTTCATAAAGACCTGGATTTAATGCTCCAAGAATTTGCTCCCATGATAATGCAGCCAATGCAGCCAATTTGTTGTGCTATCTTTTAATAACTCTTACTTTAGTGATCATAACCAGTTTGTCCTAGACAGGTGAATGAGGATAAATGAAAATCATGTGCAATTTTGGCCAAATAGAAACTCGTTGGATATGGCAACTAAGCTAGAGGTATCTGGAGCCTTTTGAAATTTGGACACAGCTACTAAACCAAAGCTTTCTAGCCCAAAAGGGCTTTATTTAACTACCCAAAGCTTAAAAATGTTTTGTGAAAACATAGATTTCTATAAGTTTATATAGTAGGAAAGATTTATAGGAAACTAAAACAACATTCAAAGTAACTTGAAGAAACAAGGACTTTACCAAAGGTAAAAAAAAATCTGAGAAGATTACCTTTAACCATGAAATTAGCAAGTGGGCTCAAAGATGTGTTTCCATTGTTAGCCCTCTCTTCGTCTTGCCCTTTTTTGGGAGTCCTCCTGGCAAAGAAAATGATTCCTAAGACAATCGCAATGGCAACTAATATGCCTGCAATTACTATTCATGTTATCGCCCCACTAGTAAGACCAGTTTTATCACTGCTCTGGTGCTTAATTAGCAGTTGAATTCTGTGAAGCTGGGGACTTATGTTGTGGACTCCTAGTTGCATTATGACCTCTTACATTCTTACAGGAATCTAAGAGGGTTAAGGTGGACGATAAGGAGGGGGCGAAGGAGCAGGCCCTTTGCTGAAATAATTGTCACCAGTTATGCATGGAAACCGAGACATATATTAGAATAACATACACCTATGACACCAATGTCAAATCGCATAAAGAATTTGCATAAAGTACTATGATATTCAAGTAAATTTTTTAAAGAAATATTAAAGCATTCAGAGGTGAAGCTTCGTTTTTATAATAAACTAAACACATACCATGCAGTCAGACTCACCCGTCAAAATTTACTGTTTTCACATTTGGCCACTTATTTTCAGAGCTTCAACCTTGAAGGATAATTTTTAACCTTATTTGACTAGAAAATCGCAATTTTTAACCCTATTTGACTGCCAAATCACTCCATGACTGTTTTCACACTTGTTTTCACACCTGGCCACTTATTTTCAGAGCTTCAACAAAAAATCTTGAAAGATAATTTTTAAGGATAATTTTTAACCTTATTTGACAAATCACCCCATGACTTGCCTGTCAAATTCCATTTCAGAGCTTCAACAAGAAAAACTCGTCAAATTCCATTTCAGAGCTTCAACAAAAAAATATTGAAGGATAATTTTTAAACCTATTTGACTGGAAAATCACTAACTGCAAAATAACCCCATGACTTGCCCATCAAATTCCATCCCTGTGTGAGGCAATGAAGCAACTTTTTCTATTCAGATTTAATCCACCAAATCAGCATGAATGAATATAGACAAGACTTATAGATCTGTCAGGGGAAGTGATCAGGAGCTCAAGTCCGAGCTAAGGAAAAAGCTCAAAATTGAAAGTGTTCAAAATCACTTGCAACCTGAACGATCGGATAGGCCTCGGCGATACAATCCTAATGCCGTGAACGACACTCAAATCCGACTTCGCATGTGAAAGTTATGCGAGTTTGAAGTTTTCAGTAAACTGCAAAACTTCAGTTTGACTAGGTTTTACTTCTGTTGTCAACAATATTTGTCTACCCTAGAGACATTCTAGAGCTGCCACAGACCAGTGCCTAGGACATCTTAGCATAGCAGGAGGCATATAATAAGGCTGGGTTGTCAATCCAAAGGCTCTCCTACTATCTCTTGTTAAACAAGGAAATTAATTTAAAATGGGACCAGCAATCACAGAAACTGTCACAGGGAAAGTAATGTTGCAGAGGCACAATGCAAAGCTCCAATATGAAAGCGTCAGACAGTTAAGAGATAATTTACTGCAAAGAGGGCCGGTTCAACTAATATGTCACAGAGATCAAATATCAGAAAGTGCATGGAGGAAAGAAACGCAAGAGGATATTAGTTAACTTTGGTCTGGTACCCAGATACACAATAGAACCACATATGGGCTTATCATTCTAAGAATCCATACATGACAATGGCGTTTAAAAAGCACCCTTCCAAAGCAACTAATATAGCAGAAAAATGAATAAGATGAACATGAAACAGTATATCATGCATGAGCCTATTTAAAGCGCTTGACTGGTTTTAAGTATGGGCATCAACTAGGATGAATCCTTACCAAACCAGTGAGCCACTCGCATTCCAAAACATGATACAGGAAGATAGGTGAAATGGAAAGAGATATTGTATTAACACATAAGAGAAAATTACATACTGTGAAATATCAAAGACCAGAATCCTCATTACAGACAAAACTCCTCCTCACTGAGACCCTACGGGCTCTGAGCCTCAATACAAAATCTTTACAAGGTGTATATAAAAATGCCTTTCACAACACAATTTTCTGATAAAAGTCTGGAACCCTTACAATATTTTTCTTCTTCCTATTTACAGAGGAAGGAGGAGAGAAACTAATAAAAGAGGTAGGTGAAGCAATTAACTATTTCATTGAAACAAAATGGTGAGAAAATGCTCGCCCAAAGTGTTTGACGGCGCAAGAACGATGTAAGTACTCTGTGGCTGCTCCATAACATAAATGCAGTAAGTGCAAATCTCTTCAGAAGTAAGGTATGAAGAATAAAATATATAACCTTCTATACTTTTCTGAAGAGAATTTGGCTGAAATAAACCTTGAGGACAGTGTTTTATGTGAAAAGATCTTTCTATTAATCTGCATGGTCTTCGATCAAGCACTTTTGCCTCCAAAAGGGTATGTAAGACCCCCAAAGTCCTTAAATACGTTTCTTGAATCCTTTGCTCTTCACTGATATTTTCTATCCGCGCCATTAATTCTTCATCTACTCGACCTGTGCATTTGAATGACCTCGGAGGGTTTGATAGGTTTAAACCCTGGCTTTTTAATGGATGTCATGTCAGCATATCTTTCCGGATCCCTGCTCCATAATTCTGCATTTGATAATTGGTCCTCTGGAGGGTACTCAAATTATGTGGTGATGGACGTGAATTCTGATGATTCACCGTCGCCATAAACCTCCAAAACCCACAAAATGATTAGAGAAAACCAGGCGCCAGGGTAATGGATGAGGCAGTGACCACGGAGCGGTGATATGGACTGAGTGAAACGATGAGGAGAAGTAGGGTGAGGGAGAAATGAAGGGTGGCAACACAGTGGGACGACGCTGTGTGGACGAGGCGAGGACAGAAAACACAGACACGTAAACGATGCAAGGAAATGGTGGAGGTGAACGCGAATGACACGTGGGCGCACGAGAGATTATAGGGAAGGGGTGACGTGGAGGTGGACTCGATCAACCGACGGGGTGCGCGAACAATCCTGGGCCATACGATAAAAAACGGGATCGACGGTTGATATTATGTCGGGCGGTGGTGGAATGGTGGGCCACGGGTGATATAGTCGTGAGTTAAAGGCTGCACAACTTTGGAGAATAATCGCCGTTGGATTGAGCTCTTCGGATCGGACGACTATAGTTAATATCGATGCACGACTTTGGTCCAGAGATAATGCGCGATGGAGGGTGGTATTGCCGTCGTACATCGAGACGCGTGTCCATCGTTCAATGGAATCACTGCGTTTGGAAGAATACCGCCTGTCTTGGATAGGCAGTGCGATGAAAACAGGCTGGTTTTTGCGATGGGAACACGCGCGGGGACCACTGGGATAGGCAGGACGTGGACCGTTGATTTTCGTTTGATTTGACGGCTGATAGCGCGCCCGATAGATTTGTACGATAAGCGCCTCTTTAATTTAGCACAAGGTTTTGCGCCCGGGTCACGTGAAGGACTGGTTGTAGGAGGCTGAGCCCAAAAAGGGCTTAGGATTCAAATTTTTCATAGCGAGCCTTTCGGTCTCCGATTGTGAAGTCTGGGTGAGGAGGAGGGCAACGATAAGCCGAAAAGGGGTACCCTAGGCCACGGTAGGAACTTTTGAAAGTTTCACGAGGGGCTTATGGCCAAAAATTTGAATGGAGGGGCTAGCGCGTACAAAAACTTCAAAATTTTAAAAATTAAAAAAGGAATATTCCACCTGGTCCAAATATACAGTGACATGTGGCAGGTGCTGATTTTTTGGTAAGTTTGACTTTTTATAATTCAGACCAATTATGGGCTGCCACGTGGCAGGCCCGGAGGGCACCACGTGGCCCCCTGGTCGATGCAACATATTTGAAGAGTCAAATTGTTTCGAGCTGAAGTGAATGGGGACCAGCCCCTAAGGGCCAGCCCCCATGCAATGTGACCATAGGTCCATAACCTGGGCCTTAAGGCTTAACTCCGATGGAAACCCTGGTGGTTTAAAAGGAAGTCGCCCCATGTGGCCAGTCACAAAGATTATGCCATGTTATATGTTGAGTTTGTTAACCAACGTTAACTCGGGCGGTCTCAACGGAATTGTTCACATGCCGATAACCAAAATTTATTATAACTGTAAGTTGTTCCACCAATTTAGTGCCGGTTCCACCAGATTAGGCGGATGTTCCAGTTTTAGTTAAGTTAACTGACAGTTTCTCCACATTTAGTGGAGCTTGTTTAGGCCAAACTGGACAAAATTTGTTTTGGCCATATCTTTCTGAAGGGAGAACTTTTTGGAGCGATTTTTTTTTTTTGATTTCGTATCTTCTCAGCATTCTGAAGACATTGAGAGAGGTTTCAGAGCCATTGGAGCTGATCTTTAGCCTGTTTAGCTTTGGAGAAGCTTTTTGAGCCACTAGGGCCATTTTGGGTTTGGAGTTGTGTTGAGCTGTGGTTAACCATTTTAGGTGAACCAAAAGTCATTTTCGACTATTTTCAGCATTCCAGAGCCATTGAGATAGGTTCAAGAGGCAATAGAGGTGTTCTACAACGATTTTAGCTTCAGGGAAGCTTTTTGAGCCATCAGGGCCATTTTGGTAATAGAGCTGTATTGTGTTGTACCTCTTTGTTTGAGGTGATTCAAAGACCATTTTTAGCTATTTGCCACCTTATGAATCTCATGGAAGAGGTTTCAGAACTGTTTGAAGACTTTCAGAGGCCGAAAACTTTCAGGAGAGTTTTCAGGGCCACTAGGGCCATTTTGGAGTTTGAGCTGTTTTCAGTTGTACCTTTCTGTTTGAGGTGAACCAAAGATCATTTTCAGCTAATTCCTACCTTCTGAACCTATTGGAAGAGGTTTCAGATCTATTTGAGGACTTATACAGCTAGAAAAGCTACAGAGGATTTTTCAGAGCCGTCAGGGCCTTATTGAAGAAATCACTGTGTATGGTAATTCTTCACTGTTTAGTGAATTTTGAAAGGCATTCTTAGTTTTTTCATGTCTTCTGAATCATTATTTGCATTTAGATTTGTCTATTGAGACACTCTTTAACTTGTATTAGCATTTGAAAGCATTTTAATACAAGTGGACAAGCTCATTTTGGGAGTCTTGATCCAGCAGACATAGCCCAGGAGGGGTGAACTGCTCATCAAACATTTGTGTCATGATATGCTGAAGTTATCTTGCTAAAAAAATCTGATTTAATATGTTAAACATCAAATTAAAATAACTTGCCTTCACTCATGAACTCTTATACAGTTACCAAAAACACTTGTTTCAATTGCAAGACATGAATAATAGTTTGCGCATGTCATTTGATGGAAATTGAGTGTTAACTTCTACAAGTTCTAAAGACAGAGTCTGTAAAGGGCCAGGTAGCCTCTGGATCTCATCCTTTTATCAAAGGTGACATATCCAGTAAATGCCCCTACAGTCAATCTCTAGAATAGTTCTAAGTAGTTGTTCAGAAAGCCAGACTTGGAGTTTTTGCACACATTTAATTAAAATGGAAATGGATACCTTGCACCCATTATCAAGTACTTCCATTTTCAGATCAGGAAGGTTGCTAAGAACATCAATAGTCCCAGTCACCTGATTATTCTGCACATACCTGCAAAGGTATCATCCAATTTTAAGTAAGGTTGAGTTACTTCGCTATTTGTGGCCCTGTGCTTTATTCTTTGGTATGCATTTTTACTTTGCTATTTGTGGCTGTGATTAATTTTTTGGTATGCATTTTTACTTTACTATTTGTGGCCCTGTAGTTACCTAAAACTAGGGGAAAGCTCTAGAGGAAATTAAGGAATTATTCAGATGAAGTTGAAACTAGGGGGAAAACTCTAGAAGAAATTAAGGAATTATTCATATATCTTCAGTGAAATTATATGAAATTTAATTACCGAGAGAGTGCAGGTTGTATTAATATGTATTCCTTCCCTTGCATAGGTCAGAGCTTTGTCATTTGCATAGGTCAGAGCTTTCTCAGAGCTTTGTCATAAAATTACTACTCCAGTTATTAATCCTAAAATATGGATCTCATCTTGATTTAGTTCCTATTGTATGTAGTAGTGGATATCATGCTTTTCGCTAATCTTCTTTCTATATTATGAATAGAAAATGCCAGAGTGGAGTTTCCGGGAAAACTCATTGTCTCCTCCTTATCAAACATGCTCAGTTTAGACTAAACATGCAGATTAAAATTTCTTATCGGCAAGGACTATCGCTACGCAGTTGCCCTTGTTGTAATAGTAAGACTTACAGTAATAATTGTTGCTTGCCTTTCATTCCTACTCTATATAATCAAACTCGGGTTATTCAATCATATGGCCCTAGAAAAATGAGTAAAACGAGTAAGCAACGAGGCGTACCCTATTAATAAGTCAATTGGTCGAGCATTTGCGATCTCCCTCACTAATGTTTTTCTTTATATGAGATATATAAAGACGATTATATAGTTTATAATGTCTATTTATTTGTAGTTAATGATTCACGAGATCATTAACATAAAGAGTAGAACAGTTTTAATAGTGATTAAAATAATATATTGTTATTTTAATATTAGGTGGACTTTTAACTAACTTAAAATAAGTGATGAAGATTTTAAGATAATATTTATAATCACTATAAAATTATTAACATGTCGGGAATAAAGGTTATTGTATTGTTTTGGTACAAACTCATTATAGATGCCCTATATATACATCTTTACCAAATGTCTTCTAACAAAATCATGTTTTTGTAAATAGCTTTTTTAATAATTACATATTTACATTCGTTAAGTTATATTAATGAAGAAAATTACATTAATGAATATCATTAAGATATTAATATAAAGATTTTTTTTCTTTATTAAAAATTATTAAAATAAAATTATGTTTAAAAATTAAAGTATAATAGAATATAATGAATATAGGAAATAATATTTAAAAAATAAAACTTGCCATTCTAATCTAATTTTAACTTTAAAAAACTTATAATATAATAAGTAGTATATCATACTTATTACATGATGTTATACATTACTCATCGAGTAAATCTATTTTTAAAAGCAAGGAGAATTCTAATTTGACAAGGTTACGTTTCATAATTTTTTTCTGCTACCATTGAGTTTATTCACTATTCACTAAACATCGTTTTTATTGAAAAAATAAAATAATTATTAAAGCAAAAAAAAAAAAAAAAAAAAAACCAATCAAATTCAATCTCATTAAACATTACTTTATGTGTGAATTGGCGAAATAGGCAACTAGGACAACCCTTAAACTACAAGTAATCAATGAGCTACAAACAATTTCAATTTTTCATCTAGGCATCCAATATCTTTATGACACCAAGAAGTTAAAAAAATAATAATATTATTTTCCCTATATATAGCCTAATTTTTTTTGAAATATCCTAGTATTTGTTTTAGCTTAATTATAATAACTTCATACTTTTTGCATAAGAGGCATGTACTAAGCAAAAACATTGCATATTACACTTGTTTAGGTTTGGCATATGTATTAGTAATATATGTCTTTTTACAATATGAACTTTTCTTTATTTTATAATTAATTAATCATTTTATTAATACACGATGTCATTTTTTTATCAATATAAGGATCATAGTAGGTTTAAGCTTATATGTTATTGTAGGTTGATTCACATAATCAATGTGAGATAGGACATTTTCACATGAGGGTTTGGTTGAACGGTATGGTGCTCTGTATGGGGACGTTTTGGCCCTGGTTTGAAACCCTCCATGCCCAAGAACTATGATTGCGGGGTGATGCAGTTATCCAAGAGTTATAAGGCAGCAACTAGGTTCGATCTCAAGTGGCGTCGCGATTAGGCCTTCCAAAAGAAGAAGAAGTGAGATATGACATTTTATAGTTATAAAAGCAATTATAGGACACCACAAGAAATGCATATCCAACTAATGTTTCCCACACACACTCATATAGTATGTATTAAAAAAAAAAAAAAAAAAAAAAAAACAAGTGTAATATGAAGCATTGTTGCTTAGTACTTCCCTCTTGTACAAAAAGTAATTGATAGCAAAATGTAGAAATATCGCTATGATACCATGTAGAAATTATATACAAAATCTATACCAATGGATTCAATCCGATCATGTAATGTACTAAAATAGGATACTGAATCCTTCTATTACATTTGCGAAATATAAAACACGATCGCTCAATCACATGCAAGTAAGAGAAAGGAAATTATCAATCACACAACACAAGATGTATCTAGGGAAAGCACCTGCTCAAAACCCCTCTATCATCTATTGTACATAGTCAAAGAATCATGAAACAATACAATGCTTTCTCACGCCAAGAAAATCCTACACTCTACTGATCATCTCACCCTGATCCTCCACGAAACTGACTAGCAATGTTTTTGGAAAAATTGACCAACACTTAGCCAATTCTCGGACCCTGCTTAGCACAGCCTTGCTCACGCAATATATAGGCAATTAATCCCTATTAAATAGGATAATCAACCTTCCTTGACTACGCAATCCTTCATGAGCCTTCCTATGACTTTATAATTGCGCCCGGGCAATTCGCTAATAATACAACTGATAGTTAACTTCCCTTTAACCTTTTGTCTCAACTTGGTCGTCATTAGAATTGACATGCATGAAAATAATAATAACAAATCATTAGTTAACTGATAGATCACTACTTGTGAATTAAATCTAATTTAATTCACTTGACCTCTCACTAGTTCATCACTCAGTTAGAACTAGTTAAATTGATTTTAACTCAATTAATTTGAGTTAACTAATTACACATGCACTAAACTAATGCATTAGCTGCAACTGGACTCTGAAAAATAATAGAATTTCTCTATATGCCTCACCTTTGACCCTCAACTCAAAATTCTTGAGCTAACTATGTCTTTCTGGCTTAGTTAATTGATACAAGTTGTTATGAGATGAAATTACAATTTTCTTTCAATTTAATTAAGGGAAAATTAAATCAAAAGCCTCACATGGTAGCCATTTCTGGATCCCAATTTCACTGTTTCTTGTTGCAAAGTTCAACACTCCCTCTCAACAAGAAAGGAATTAATCTATCCCGATCCGATACCTTTGGAATGTTCTTGCATGCAACACTTCTCTAGTGTTGTTTGCACATGCAACTCTCCTGAAACTGAATAGCCTCCGAACAAATGAATCAATATAATGCATCTATCATTAGAGTCTTATGACTAATGCTAGTTACTACGCATGTCTATTGGACTCTCTGCGCTGCTACTGACATCTGCATCCATGCACTCTGCACTGCTGCCAACTCTGTTCTACGCTTCAGTATCCGACATCTGTCACTATGATTTATGTCTTCCTGACATCTGACCACATCAATCTAACCGATCCTTCCTACTACTGGTGTACTGTGGGCTCTTCGTAGCCAGGTTCGATCCATGAGACACACCATCTCAATGGACCCTGCCCAAATTTCTTCTTGGGATTAATTCTGCACATCGCCCCACCTCACACCTGGAGGTATAGCTGCATGTACTCCCTCTGCCCATCTGGCTCGAAATTTTCCCCTCCTGGAGGTCTCTGCTTGAGTGGAATCTTCCACTCGGTCTCCTCTCTACTTCTCAAATTCTGACTACTCCACAACCTTCTGAGACTGCATGTTTAGAGGCTCCCTCTCAACCACCAAGTCACTAACCTCTGTTTTGCTCCTCAGAGATTTGCATGCATCCTCAACCTCGAGAGCATACAGGTTCTTGACTCTTGAACCGATCTGCTTCACTTGTCCCGTGGCTATGCGTTTAAGGAAAACTTTTCATTTTCTAAACGTCACCTCATAACCACGGTCTTCCAATACCGCCACGGAGACAAGATTCTTCCTTAGGCCTGGAACATACAAAACATCTGCTAGTCTGAGAGGGGAGCAAAAATCCCTCTAAAAGGTAATTGTACCTATGTCGGTCGCGCTATACCTCCTGTCATATCCAAACTCTATGTTCTGTTGGAGGTCCTTCTCCTCCAAGTCGCTGAAGAGATCTCTATTCCCTGTCATATGGAACGAGGCACCATTGTCTAGATACCACATGCATCCCATTACAGTGTTGGCCATGCATGCAATGAGAGTAAAATCAAGCTCGAACTGTGAAGCCAATCCTTCACCTGCTGCAACTACAGGCTCCTTCTTTCTTGCCTTCTTCTATGGACAATTCAAAGCATAGTACCTGTTGGTTCTTAAAGACAATCCCTCGGTTGTGAAAGGAATAGTGCTTAATACATTTTAAAAGTGTGTCACAAAAATAATTTTATAATGAGGTCTTTGTTCTATCCCTCTGGAAACTAGTTTTCTAAAATCCTTAACGATCTGGAATAATAAAAGATTTCACAATGCCATTGACTGTTGATATCTGAATGGAGAAGAAGAATTGTAAGGGAAACTCAAAGTAATATGTTGTAAACACAAAATCTATTACTTTTAAGTTTAAGAAAGAATTCATGGAGAGAGAGGAAACTCAAAATAATATGTTGTAAACACAGAATCTATTACTTTTAAGTTTCAAAGAGAATTTGTGAAGGGAGAGGAGTTGGAGTAAAGGAGCGCTTATTAAGGCTATTTAACTCTTACTTACAAACGTAAATCAGAGACCAACTTCTTCTTTACTTCACTTCGTTCAAGGAAGAAACAACATAAAATGATACAATAAACATGAATCACCATCAACAGTTGCAGGAAAATTGTTGCTTCTTTTATTCACCCATCAGAAAAAAGAAGTACAAATTGTAGTCTCCAAGAGGTCCAGAACTCGGAACCCCTCCTCTCTCTTTCTCTCTTTCTTAAATACAAACAAAAACAGTTTGTAACTGCTCGAGCTTCTTGAAACTGCTAGATTGCCTAAATTGTTAAACTACTTATTACATTGCAATCGAGGACATCATTGTAGCTTCGATCTTAACAAAGAAAACAAAATAAAACTTGAAATATAATCCTTTTGCTGAATCTGATTTGTTGCTTATGTGTCTCCTTCCGTTTCTATTGTGATATCCTAATAGTCTGCATAAACACATCTATACTCGACTTTGCCCATGCTTTTGCGTTTAGAACACTGTCATCATGTCACCTACTACCCGACTCTGCCTCTTCCGCTCGTGCCCGCAGAAATTAGAATTTATTAATAAATTGCCACAAACGCATTCCGTTGTTATGCACGTAGCGTCGTGTCTTTTCTTACGCGATTTTATCTGCCTTGCGTTCAGACTTTCCTTTGTAACTGCAGTAAGGCTGGACTGTAAAAGATATTCCATTACCTTTGAAAAATTGTATCGCGTCCGCTTCTTTGTCGCATTTTAGCATTCCAACGTTCTATGTTATAATCCTCTTTTGCCCTCCGATGCAATTTTTACAAAGGAAAAAGCCATGTACCCAGACTTAAAAACCTTTAGACTTTAGTGATAATTTCCATCATGTCCGCTTCGTTATCGCACTTTTCACTTCGGCGAATCTCGTTATCTTATGATCGATATCCCTTATGAGCTTGTGATGTGCGATATGTGAGAGGGTCCCACGGCCGGACTTTAAATACTTTAGATTCAAGCTTCAAACTATATCGCATCCGATCCTCGTATCACATTTCGCATTTCGACGATTCAACCTTGTTCTATTCCTCCTTAGCTTTGCGATTGCGATTTGCGATATGTGGGCAGGCCCTCCACGAGCGATTACGATATGCGGGCATGCCCTCCATGAGCGATTGCGATTTGCGATATGTTATCATAAATTCCACATGCGATTGCGATTTGCGATCTGCGATTAGGCCCTCCACATGTATTTGTGATTAAGCCTTCGTACAATTTCTACACGTATATTTGCACGACTCGACCCTGACCTGTGTGCAATGTTCTGAACGCATCAATCAGCCCGACCCTTGAACTGTTCTGGACGCGAATAAGCCTGACTTGACCCTTGCTGCACGCTTTTCTTCTTTGTTGCTCCTCTAGCTTAGATTACACCTCCAACGCTGTTGCTTCCCTGATTTTGGTTCCTGTGCACATGTGATGATGAATCCTCGTTGAGCTTGTGGTTATCCTTTTGAACATGTTGCAGGTCTTCTTGAAATTATAACAACTGTTCCTCAACAACCTTGAATTGCTCAGAGCCTCTCTTGACTTTTAGTTGAGTCAAATTATGCTACAACATCTGGCTCCAATTGGGGACAGCACTTTGGTAGCAAAGTGTTGAGAATCTTGCAGATCAGTAGCCTTTATTGGGCATGGAGTCAAAGAGCACTTGTAGATCAGTAGTCGTTATTGGGCATGGAGTCAATCCCAAATGGGAGTTGATCCAGTGTGAAATCCTCCCGAAACCTACTACACATTGGACTTCTTCGTTTATTCTTAAACTGAAAATACTGAACTAGAAATACTACAACTAAAAATGCTCAACTTTTGAGCTTATTTATGCACAACTCCTATATATGTATTCATGTCTGAACTTATCAGATGAAGTCAACCTTCCAATGGCACCAATCCAACATCCGCATGTTAGACCTAATGCCTCCATACTGTTGAAATTTGAAGATCACAATAAGGAGGTACCATGAAATTTTTCCAGATACAAAGCTTTGCACATATCTTTGCATAAATGCTTGTTGCTGACAAAAGAAAGTTTTCATATAGTCAGCTACTGGATCATAGAACTAATGAGACCAATTTTTTGTTGCCTCCTTTTCTTGAACATCTTGCTGATGTAGACTTCTTTGAACAGGGCAACTTCCTTCACTGTTTGACTCCTCAATTTTAGGTTGTATGTGAGAAGATTGATTCTTGTTTTCTGTTGACAACCATTTAGGCCGAAAAGAGAAATCTAAGGTTTGTTCCTCATAATGTTGATGTTCTCCGTATAATGCCAATTCTTGACAAAAATCTTCCCCCTCCTGCAAACACACCTGAGGAGCTCCACTAGTTTCTCCTCTATTCACAAAATCATTAAAATTATGAAAATTGTAATGATCTTCCAGGCTTTCAACGTGTAGTTCAGTTGTTGCAACGAATTTTTGACCAGAATCTTCAGAATGCTTAAATTCTTGTGTTTCAGCAATACAGAAATCCTTTGGCACCTTTTGAAAATCCTTGTTCATCTCTGAATTTGCATTCTCTTGTAAAGCAATTCCAATGTTTTCTTGACAGGCCCTCTTCTCTTAAACAAAACTCGTTCTTTCAACACAACGGGAAAAATTTCTACAAGCCCACACATTATCTTCGATTTCCTGTGCATAAAGAAACATCAGCTCCAGAGTGCAAGGCTTTCTCTCCTTGAGATAAAAAGCCAAGACAATAGAAAAAGCCCTCAAATAGTATATCATAGCTGCATCTTCAAGAGGTCGAATTTCTTTCGGCATGCTGAAATAGATTTTTTGAAACCTCCTATTAAACGCAGTGATTGATTCATTACTCTGCCTCTGGATAGAATATAACTCCAAAAGGTGCTTTTCGTATGGCTTGTGCTTGCCCCAATATCTAATAAAGATGTCTTGAAGACTCTGCCATGAATTAATTGAACCTTCCTCCAAACACTAGAACCCATCCTGAGCACCCTGCTTTAATGAATGACAAAACATACTTAAAGCCACATCTTCATAGATAATTTGAAATTTGTCTAGAAAGTATTCAAATGCTAGGAGGTGTTGTTCGGTTGCAACCTCATTGCTTTCTCCAGAAAAACTTGGCAGAAATTTAAATCTTTTTAAAGGATATTGATGAAGAACTGTAGGCAGCACCAAGGGTTTGAAAATCACCTAGGTTCCAAGCTGGAAAGAAGCGGATTGTTTATGAGGTAGAATATTATCACCCAAAGATGATGAATCCTCACCTTTATGCCCGGACTGTGACAGATTATCTTCAGGAATTGTAATGCAACAGTCATCTCTCCTCTCATATTTAGGAGATAAAGTTGTGTCAAGATCAATAATACAAGCAGAAGAAAAATATCTTTCTCCAATAAAGTATGTACTTTTTGGGCCTTATAATCTTCTGAGAATATAAAGCAGGAAACAATCTTCTTGATATGTAAGGGAAAATAGACCACTAAACTGATAGTGAAAAATAAAACTTCCTTTAAAAGATTCAAACTCTAATACTCGTTTTTCCACAATGCTTTCTCATTTTCTTGCCAGCAAAATTCCTTATCTAATGAAATTTCCATAAGTGGAGTCGCCAAGTGAATAATAAACAACCAAATTTATATCTAAATCTTGTTCATCATCAAGAAATTGATCTCAATACCTGTTGGCCGAGGGGTCCTCTTCACTTTCAACGTCGCTGTACCTCAGCCATCATCTCCCGCTATTACCAGAGGCACAGCGGTTCTGTGCGCTTTATTTAGTTCCCATCCGAAGGCAGCGCTTTTTATTTTCTCGTTTTTACAGATAAGAAGGATGCATGCCTGATCACAAAGCCGTAGGATATATGTTAACTCGCGCCGGATCCACCCCGAGAGCCCGAATCCTGCCACTTGCAAATGCCCACTAGAGCCGTGACACGAAATGGCTGAAGAAATCCATTAACTCCCTCTCATGTTTAGTAATTTTATAAGTAATTTTTTTTTTTTTTTTCACTGCCCATTCGTCCAACTTCGATCCGTTCCATTCTGCAACCATTAACTCTCGGCAATCCGCCTACACGCTTCTGTTACGCGTGAACCGTTTCTTCACGGAAACCACCATTCTTCACTGTTCCGTTTCCAAGGTATTTTCAATTGATTAATTCTCATTACCAAATATGAATCCACATCCAAAATCTGAATTAGCCAGTCGTCAGGTATCGCTGGGAAACCTGTTTAGAGCATTGCGATAAGGACTTACTTTTGGCATATGCATCTCTGTCACTTCAATCTCAACCTCAGTGCACAGGAGGACGAAAGCGTATCGATCATTTTGTGGGGGTAAAGCAATTAAAAACATACAAAGTATTTTTTATTTATTTTTTAATTTGTAGGTAGTTAGTTTTTGAGATAATTTATTTACCTAAGAATTTGTCTAGTTATTACTGTAAAACTTTACAAGGAAAAACAAAATATAAGAATCAAATAAAAACAATCTATTTTTAACCTCTTAAACTTTAAAAATACCTTCTTTCTTCTCCATTATTATTTAAATAACTACTCTCATGTGAACAGACCCAAGTTTTCTAGAAAATAATATCGTGAGATGGTTAGAGACGTCTCAAAATCTCGTGTGAACGTAACCTGGTCAACATTGTATCAAGCAAACTCGCCAACGTAATTTGTTTGAATAATGTTGAAAATGTAAATTTGAATAGTCAAAATTAGGTGGCAAAGAAGATAAAACCTTTGAAATAGTTTTTTTTTAGTGAGAGCCACAGCACTAATTTAGCTTTTCGATCTGGCAGGTTATTACTAAACTAGTCGCCTCAAGAACTTAATCTGCTGTTGTTCCAGGTTAACCGTTGCAGTTAATATCATCCTCTTTTTTTTCAGTGGATCGATTATGATTTTCAAACGTCAGTGGACCTGTATTAGCTTGGTGCTAGTGTGGATGTGAGGTGAGCGTTATTATGATATTTCGTTTTAAATGGAATTAAAAAATGGCATCATACATGTATAGATGTTGCTTCAATTTCAAGTTTTAATATTTTAAGAATACGTGAGGTAAGTGTTTATAGTGATATTTTTAAAATAGAATTAATATATGATAAATGCATATACGATGTTGTAATTTAAAAGATAATATTCTATTTTGGGTTTAGATAAAATTTTAAAAATTATATGTTATTTTAATTTTATTTTTTAATATTTTAACATATATATATATATATATATATATGTGTTATTTTATTTTATTTCATCCTCGATGTTCATATTCTCACAGAGATGGCAAATCCTTTCCATCCATGGTGTTTTAGGAACTGTCCAACAACCTGTTTCACTATGGAGCTCATGAGAGTTCGTTCTAATCTTGGCTATATTAATTTTCTTCTTTGAGCTAGTTAAAACAGAGAGATACTTTTGATCTTCTAAGGTGGGGTTGATGACCTTCTTATAATACCTTAATTTTCTTTTAGATACTAGATCTTTCTCGCACCACATTTTTTCTTTGAACTTAGAAGTAACAATTTTTTTAATGTTATTGATGTTTTGCAATGCAACATTCTCGTCGATCTCCCAATGGTTTAACCAGGCCCTAGTGTCTTTATACCAACCTCGTTTAAGCCTTAGGTGATTTTCGCTGGAAGTCAAAGCTAGCTTAGGACGTCTATGGTCTCCTATGTTATTGAGCTTTTGCTTGTACAACAGAAGCCTAGTCATAGCTAGGCTCTCAATAGGGGAAAGACCCACTTCTATAAGGAGAATAGGATAGGGTGTATTGCTTTTAATTTTAAGGTTATACGTTATAAAACGCTTCTGGATTTGCTCAATCTTTCTCCAGGATTCTCTAGAAATGCTGCAACCCCAAACCTCACATCCATATAAGATAACAGGAGTGACTAAAGTTTCAAAGAGGATTACGAGGTTTGTCGTTTTACAATTATTTTCAAGACCAAAATAAGCTTTCCACCCCCCATTAATCCTTTTCTGAATGTTATAGTTCCAGTTGAGCTTGTGATCAATATCAATTCCTAGGTACTTGTAAGAAGACACTTCCTCCAAGTCACTATTGTCATACATAAAATTAGCGTAAGTGTCCTTATTGGATTTGATAATCATAACTTTTGTTTTGTTAGTGTTAACAGACATACCCATGGTAGAGCAAAAATCCTTAAGAAGTGTAAGTTGCTTATCAAGATCAGATGGGCACCTTGCGAGAAGAACAATGTCATCAGCATAGAGAAGAAGGATGGATGATGACTATCCCAGCTAAGATCGTGCCAGCACATCCTGCTTCCTCTAAACAACCTTCTAGCTTGTTGATGTAAATGCCAAATAGGGTAGGGGAGAGAGGGAAACCTTGTTTAACTTCGATATTACACTTAATATCTTTCGACCACCCTTCGTTGCTCTTTAACTTGGCAATTACATTCTCGTATAACCTTATAGCGACCGCTCTTAGCTCGAAAGGAACATTTAGCTCTTTTAATCTATTCCATAGGTTATTTCTAAGAACCGTATCGAAAGCCTTTCTAAAGTCCACAAAGCAACAGAAGAGATTGGATTTATCATTGCGGCATTCTTCCACAATGATCCTAAGCGTAACGAGGTGGTCCGTTGTTGAGTGCTGCCTTCTAAAACCCGCTTGGCCTTTAGCCCGCTTACCTTCACTTTCAAGCCAAATGCTCAACTTCTTTTCCAAAATAATACCATATAACTTGGCTAAGAGAGGGCTGATCATAATTGTTCAATAATTAGAGGGGTTATTTGTATCCCCACTTTTAAAAATAGGGATAATGAGGCTCTAAGTCCAAGGTTTAGGGAACCCTTGCTTGACCGCTTGGTTGAAAAGCTTGTGGATGTGGGGGATGAGGACAGGACCTCCAATTTTTAAGATTTCCGCCTGGTAACTTTCAATGTCTTTAGCTTTCCCATTTTCCAGGCGTTTAACCCCAAAATCAATTTCTTCTAATGAGAAAACTTCTTTCGTTGTGAGTAGGGTTTCAAAATCCCTGGCATTTGGAGATTCATAAAGCTTTTTAAGATAGGAATTTCAGTCGTGTAAAGAAATTTTATTATTATCTTTAGCTTTCCTAGTTAGAATCTGCCTCCAGAATTTCTTAGGAGCCACCTTAGGGAGGTGTAAGAGATTCTCTTGTCTTTTACGAATATATTGCTTTTTTTTCCTTTTAGTTAGGGCTTTGTATATTTTTATCTTGTTAATTTTGAGAGATTCATCAACAACTTCCTTAATTGCTCTCCTCGCACTTTTACAATCTTTGTCATACCAAGGGTTGGTTTTGCTATTTCTTTTATTACTTGAGACTTCAATTGAGAACTTATTAATAGAATATGAGAGGGTTGTAGTAAAATTATGTTAGAGGTCATCTATGTTGTCTATACTAGATAAAGGAAGCAAATTAGTTTTTAATTCATTTAGAAAGAGATCATTTTTATTTCTATCAAAGAGTAAGTTCTTTTGACTATAAGGATTATCTTCTATGGGATCTCTATGCATGACAAAATTGAGAGTTATGAGTAAAGGCCTATGATCAGAGTCAGGCTCGTGGTCATCTAAGATGTCAAAATTTATTATTTCGTTGTATAAAGGGAGATCGGAAATAACATAGTCTACCACACTCCTGCCAAGCCCATGGATGCAGGTCATCTTGTTAGAATTGGGCCATTTCTTTAGACCGTTGCAAATTATGGGATCCTGAGCACTACAGAGCTTGACTAGCTCCGACCCAAACAAATTATCCCCGAGGTCTTCAGAGCTCCTTTTGTACTGGCTAGCCAGAGTAAGGTCTTCGTCTAACCAAATAGGATTGGGGTTGGAATGATTGCTTAGAAGAATGGTTTGGTTGCTTGAAGTTCAAGCATTAAAGTCACCTATTAAAAGGATATTACCTTCATTCCTTAGGCTAGAAATATCATTCTCTAAACCATTGTAAGGACTATTTTTATCTAGATTCTTTTTCTTATAGAAGTTATAATTAATGGGGGGAAAATAACATATTGTTATGCAGGTCTTTTTATATATAATTTGTTTAATAATATTATTTTTTATATTTTTTGTTTTTATTATCATTTTATTAATGTGTATTTAAGTTAATTTATTTTTAATGTTAAATTAAAAAATATATATATATTGATTCTTTTAATAATTTATTGATTAACTATATCAATTTTTTTACTTATGTTTTTATTGGTCTATTATTTTTATTATTATTTATTAATTTTATTATTATTATTATTTTGTTTATTTTTAGTTTTTATTTTGACATTTGATTTATTTTTCATTTTATTTTGTTTTTTTTCAAAATTTATTTCTAATTTTATGATTATAATTAATAATATTTTATTATATAGTTATAATAGGTAAGATTTGTAATTATTAATATTTTTTTAACGTCCAAGTTTTATTATTTTATTATTATTAGTTGGTTTTCACGGTTGCACATCTCTGCATTATATATATATATATATGTGTGTGTATTTGGATCAGTACAATCATCATTCTCTTGATGATGAACTACACTTAGTAGTTCGAAACGTGTCAACTCTATTATTTTTTATGTGATTTCCGAGAAGTTTTTTATTGAATAATCGATATGGATCACATAAGTTTACACTCTCAAGTGTTAGATGGTCTCAACCCGCCCACTAGAAAACTGAGTCAGTTGGTCATCTAATTGTATTGTAAGCTATTCGAAATTTAAAAGTTCTCAAACTGTCTAACTGTGCAATATAAGTATATATATATATACAGAAAGACTGTAAAGCCTTCATATGAACTACACAAATTTTTCACAAAACGTGACCATGTTAATAATAAAGCTACTCATCAGAGGAGTCAATATGCGTTAGAACCCAACAACCTTGTTTAAGGAAGGCAAGGGATGTGTTCTCAATCCAGTTGCGATGAAGATTTTGGAGTTGGATTTGATTCTAGATCAATTGAAATTTCCTGTGAATTTCCTCGAGGTATGAATCTGGTTTGGATGGCCAGCAGAACTAGATAAAATTGTTTTTGCCGCTATGTTCTTCATAAGCGAGTACAAATAAATTGTTTGTTGGAACTGAGTGTATCTTCCATGAGAGTGACCAGGGTCCTGGCCTAAAGATTGCGATCCCTCCAGGTCCAAATCAATGTTCTTAGCTTGTTGCTTTAGCTCTGTTTCCCAGCTAGATATCAATTGACGAACATGGGGAGGCGTATTGCAATGGTATGTCTGAGCAGCTTCCCGAGACTTCCCCACATTACCACGACGCCCTCTACCCTTGGCTAGCAAAGGTTGTTCTTGTTGGCCCCCATGCCTTCGACCTTTGTTGTGGCTCTGAGCCTAGTTTCCATGACCAATGTTCCTTTTATGGGAAGAGGGTTCAACGTTACAAATGGCTTGCAAACCACATAATGGTGCTCGAGACCAAAACAAAAAAAAACAAATACCAACCATTTAGGAGCCCGACTAAGCAAATACCTGACCCGCTGAGAGGATGAAAGGCACGAGAGTTTTACCAAGTTGGAAATTAATTAAACCTGAAAATATGAGCATACATGATACATAATAAGCAATCAAGTTAGAGAACCCAGAATCCTCCTCAACTTTGTCTCGGTCGCGACCTAAAGGGCCATATTTGTTTGCCTTCTTAACCCAAATTCCCTTTGAAAACAGGGTTATCTGTCGGGCAAGGTAATTCTTCTTACAATTAACCCAGTCCGCCCAAAGCATCTGGTCTATCATTAAGGAAACAAACTGCTTAAAATCCCATAAACCACAAACACTATTCTGGTCAATGATATTCAAGTAAATTTTTTAAAGAAATATTAAAGCATTCGGAGGTGAAGCTTTGTTTTTATAATAAACTAAATACATTCCATGCAGTCAGACTCACCTGTCAAAATTTACTGTTTTCACATTTGGCCACTTATTTTCAGAGCTTCAACCTTGAAGGCTAATTTTTAACCTTATTTGACTAGAAAATCGCAATTTTTAACCCTATTTGACTGCCAAATCACTCCATGACTGTTTTCACACTTGTTTTCACACCTGGCCACTTATTTTCAGAGCTTCAGCAAAAAATCTTGAAAGATAATTTTTAAGGATAATTTTTAACCTTATTTGACAAATCACCCCATGACTTGCCCGTCAAATTCCATTTCAGAGCTTCAACAAGAAAAACTCGTCAAATTCCAATTCAGAGCTTCAACAAAAAAATATTGAAGGATAATTTTTAAACCTATTTGACTGGCAAATCACCCCATGACTTCCCCATCAAATTCCATCCCTGTGTGACGCAATGAAACAACTTTTTCTATTCAGATTTAATCCACCAAATCAACATGAATGATTATAGACAATACTTATAGATCTGTCAGGGGAAGTGATCAGGAGCTCAAGTCCGAGCTAAGGAAAAAGCTCAAAATTGAAAGTGTTCAAAATCACTTGCAACCTGAACGATCGGATAGGCCTCGGCGATACGATCCTAATGCCATGAACGACACTCAAATCCGACTTCGCATGTGAAAGTTATGCGAGTTTGAAGTTTTTAGTAAACTGCAAAACTTCAGTTTAACTAGGTTTGACTTCTGTTGTCGACAATATTTGTCTACCCTAGAGACAATCTAGAGCTGCCAGAGACCAGTGCCTAGGACATCTTAGCATAGCAAGAGGCATATAATAAGGCTAGGTTGTCAATCCAAAGGCTCTCCTACTATCTCTTGTTAAACAAGGAAATTAATTTAAAATGGGACCAGCAATCACAGAAACTGTCACAGGGAAAGTAGTGTTGCAGAGGCACAATGCAAAGCTCCAATATGAAAGCGTCAGACAGTTAAGAGACAATTTACTGCAAAGAGGGTCGGTTCAACTAATATGTCACAGAGATCAAATATCAGAAAGTGCATGGAGGAAAGAAACGCAAGAGGATATTAGTTAACTTTGGTCTGGTACCCAGATACACAACAGAACCACATATGGGCTTATCATTCTAAGAATCCATACATGACAATGGCGTTTTAAAAGCACCCTTCCAAAGCAACTAATATAGCAGAAAAATGAATAAGATGAACATGAAACAGTATATCATGCATGAGCCTATTTAAAGCGCTTGACTGGTTTTAAGTATGGGCATCAACTAGGATGAATCCTTACCAAACCAATGAGCCACTCGCATTCCAAAACATGAAACAGGAAGATAGGTGAAATGGAAAGAGATATTGTATTAACACATAAGAGAAAATTACATACTGTGAAATATCAAAGACCAAAATCCTCATTACAGACAAAAATCCTCCTCACTGAGACCCTACGGGCTCTGAGCCTCAATACAAAATCTTTACAAGGTGTATACAAAAATGCCTTTCACAGCACAATTTTCTGATAAAATTCTGGAACCCTTACAATGTTTTTCTTCTTCCTATTTATAGAGGAAGGAGGAGAGAAAGTAATAAAAGAGGTAGGTGAAGCAATTAACTATTTCATTGAAACAAAATGGTGAGAAAATGCCCGCCCAAAGTGTTTGACGGCGCAAGAACGATGTGAGTACTCTGTGGCTGCTCCATAACATAAATGCAGTAAGTGAAAATCTCTTCAGAAGTAAGGTATGAAGAATAAAATATATAACCTTCTATACTTTTCTGAAGAGAATTTGGCTGAAATAAACCCTGAGGACATTGTTTTCTGTGAAAATATCTTTCTAGTAATCTGCATGGTCTTCGATCAAGCACTTTTGCCTCCAAAAGGGTATGTAAGACCCCCAAAGTCCTTAAATACGTTTCTTGAATCCTCTGCTCTTCACTGATATTTTCTATCCTCGCCATTAATTCTTCATCTACTCGACCTGTGCATTTGAATGACCTCGGAGGGTTTGATAGGTTTAAACCCTGGCTTTTTAATGGATGTCATGTTAGCATATCTTATCGGATCCCTGCTCCATAATTTTGCATTTGATAATTGGTCCTCTGGAGCGTACTCAAATTATGTGGTGATGGACGTGAATTCTGATGATTCACCATCGCCATAAACCTCCAAAACCCACAAAATGATTAGAGAAAACCAGGCGACAGGGTAATGGATGAGGCAGTGACCACGGAGCGGTGATATGGACTGAGTGAAACGATGAGGAGAAGCAGGGTGACGGAGAAATGAAGGGTGGCAACACAGTGGGACGACGCTGTGTGGACGAGGCGAGGACAGACAACACAAACACGTAAACGATGCATGGAAATGGTGGAGGTGAACGCGAATGACACGTGGGCGCACGAGAGATTATACGGAAGGGGTGACATGGAGGTGGACTCGGTCAACCGACGGGGTGCGCAAACAATCCTGGGCCATACGATAAAAAACAGGATCGACGGTTGATATTATGTCGAGCGGTGGTGGAATGGTGGGCCACGGGTGATATAGTCGTGAGTTAAAGGCTGCACAACTTTGGAGAATAATCGTCGTTGGATTGAGCTCTTCGGATCGGACGGGTAGAGTTAATATCGATGCACGACTTTGGTCCAGAGATTAGGCGCGATGGAGGGTGGTATTGCCGTCGTACATCGGGACGCGTGTCCATCGTTCAATGGAATCGCTGCGTTTGGAAGAATACCGCCTGTCTTGGATAGGCAGTGCGATGAAAATAGGCTGGTTTTTGCGATGGGAACACGCGCGGGGACCACTGGGACATGCAGGACGTGGACCGTTGATTTTCGTTTGATATGACGGCTGATAGCGCGCCCGATAGATTTGTACGATAAGCGCCTCTTTCATTTAGCACAAGGTTTTGTGCCCGGGTCACGTGAAGGACTGGTTGTAGGAGGCTGAGCCCAAAAAGGGCTTAGGATTCAAATTTTTCACAGCGAGCCTTTCGGTCTCCGATTGTAAAGTCTAGGTGCGAAGGAGGGCAACGATAAGCCGAAAAGGGGTCCCCTAGGCCACGGTAGGAACTTTTGAAAGTTTCAGGATGGGCTAATGGCCAAAAATTTGAATGGAGGGGCTAACGCGTAAAACATTCAGCTCCATCTGGGGATGACGTGTTCATACTTGGACGCGTCGAGAACCTGCAGACCACCTGTTATTCTTTTGTGCAGACTATATTCTTCAGCCCCTCTTACTTTTCACTTTATGAATCATCAACACGCTCGCCCTGTTTAAACAAAATTGCAGCAAAAACTAATATACAGTATGGTACATCAGGCTTGCTCTACCTGAATCAGAAATGGAAATAGGGCTTTAGAAATTGGCCGTTTACAGGGGCATCAAGTAAGTCGCCCTGTAAATTATCCAATATAAATGTGTTGTTGCCTCCCTGTTCCACAATTTTGAAAGGACCAAACCAGAGGGGATCAAATTTCCAATGCTTTCCTTTTTCGGCCCTCCGGACATCCCATCTGAGAACCAGCTCACCAACCTGCAATTTCCTGTCTTTTGCATGCTGATCAAATATGTTTTTCATTTTTTCCTGATATTCAGCTAATCTTTGGTTCACCTGGTCTCGTGTTTCCTCTAATTCCACCAATTGATTGATTCTTCTGACCATGCCATCTGGTTCTTCTTGAATTTCCTGCATGAAACGTGCCACTGGCAAAGCCAGATGCATAGGAAACACAGCTGCTCGTCCATATACTAGCTCATAAGGGGATTTCCCAGTTGCTCTCTTGCTAGTTATTCTATTTTCCCATAGAGCAAACCTCAATTGGGAATCCCAATTCCTTTGATTTTCATTGGTTTTTTTCTTCAGGGCCCTCACTAGAGTTTTATTAGAAGATTCCGCCAGACCATTCCCCTGAGGATAATAAGCTATTGAGTGCTTAAGTGCAATATTGTACTATTGATAGAAATTCACAAATTTTGCAGATTTGAAGGCCTGTGCATTATCAGTCACTATTTTAGCAGGACAGCCAAACCTGGAAGTGATGTTTTCCTCCATGAACTCTATGATGACAGTGTCAGTAGCGTTCCTTGCAGGTATGGCTTCCACCCATTTTGTAAAATAATCTGTGTCTGTTAATATCCATTTATGTTGTCCACTTGATGGGTGATGTATTTCTCCAGTAAAATCTATTCCCCATTGTTGAAATGGCTCATCCACATGAACTGGAATCAAGGGCAGAGCTGCTAACTTCTGTCTCTCAGCAAATTTCTGACACTTATCACACGCTCTAACCCAAGCAAAAACATCTCCAAATAATTTTGGCCAGTAGAAACCAGCCTTCAAGATTTTATGGGCCGTGGCCCTCCAGCTGTAATGGCCTCCACACATTCCCTCATGAAATTCCATCATTATACTCTCCACTTCATCCTCTGTGAGGCACAATAATAGGATGCCTGAAGGATCTCTCCAGTACAATTGGCCATTAGCAACTGTGTACTTTTGTGATTTTAATCTCATAGCCCTGTATTTTTCTTTATCATAGTTGAGTGTCAAAAGATATTCAACTATTTCTTTGTACCAAGTACTAGTGAGATACTTCATGTGTACTTTATGAGTAGCCATCTCCAGTCCTTGCTGCTCTTTCTCGCCCTCAGACTTTTCGTTTGCTACCATGGAAAAATTTATGCCTAAAGCCTGGTAGTTTGATTCAGACAAAATCTTGGCTAGCCCCTGTCCTTTTATCAACTTGGTGGGGCGAATGTCCATATCATACTCCTGTATTTTTGCAATCCATCTCCCTCTTTTCCCTTCACTGTCCCCCTGAATGAGAATGTCTTTAACAGCTGCAGTGGGGACATATGCAGTGATGTGAGACTGCAAAACATATGTTCTAAATTCTTTAAGGGACTTTACTAGGGCATATGCCTGTTTCTCTAATATTTTATATTTCAATTCTGCATCATGAAGCACCTGGCTGAAAAAAGCAATAGGCTGCTCATATCCATCTTCATTTTTCTGCAACAAAACTCCAGCTACTGTATGTGGTGATGCAAATGAGAAGATCATAAATGGTTTTGTATAATCAGGCCCAGCCAGTACAGGAGCTTCAGCAAATGCTTGCTTTATTATGGAGAATGCCCCTCTAGATTCTTGAGACCATCTTACTTCATTGCTCCTTTTCAGCATATCAGTTATGTGCCTAACTATCTCAGCATAGTTAGGGATAAATCTTCTTAGAAAATTGATACGCCCCAAAAATACCTGCACTTCCTTTTTATTCCTGGGGAGAGGAATACCATTTATCACTTCTACTCTTTTGGGGTCTATCCTTACCCCATCCCTAGTCACAATGTGCCCTAAAAGCTTGCCTTCCTCTAATGCAAATAAATACTTTTGTGGATTAAGAGAAAGGCCATACCTTCTGCATTTTTCAAAAGTTCTTTGTAAATGTTCAATGTGTTCAGCATCATCTTTTGAAAACACCGTGATATCATCAAGGTACACCACCAGAAATTTATCCTGCTCACCGACAAAAGCAATATCCATAGCCCTCTGAAAAGTAGCTCCTGCGTTAATCAGCCCAAAAGGCATCCTGGCATACATGAATGTTCCCCATGGTGTGGTGAAAGCAGTCTTCTTTTGATCTTCTGGAAACACAGCTACCTGATTATAACCAGAAAAACCATCCATCATTGACATTCTAGAGGCTCCCACCACTTTCTGCAGGATGTGGTCCATCTTAGGCAGTGGATAATTATCTTTTAAAGAAGCCCTGTTCAGGTTTCTGAAATCCACACATAACCTTATTTCTCCATTCTTCTTTCGAACAGGGACCAAGTTTGCAACCCATTCCGAGTACCTTAATGGCACAATTATTTTTGCCTTTAGCAGCTTCTTGATTTCTTTTTCAATGGAGGGGAGCAGCAGTGGATTTATCTGTCTAAGCTTCTGCTTGTAAGGTTTCGTACCTTCCCTCAAAGGAATTTTGTGCTGCATTATACTAACATCAAAATTTTTAAGGTCCTGATAGGACCATGCAAATACATCTTTATAAGATTGAAATAATTTCAGGTATCTTTCTTTATATTCCTCTGGGACCTTCTTAGATAGCTTTACAATTTTAGGCTCAGCATTAGTACCCAGATTCAGATCTTCTACCTGATTTTCTTCTACTACTTTATTGTGCTGCAATGGAACATCATTTTTGTCAAATAATTTTTCTAGAGGCACCAGCCCTCTAGGTATCACATTTCCCTTCAATTGCAACACTTTACGTCCTTCCATTTTACCTTCCCATTTGTTTTCTGAAATGTTTTCAGCCTCATCTTCTTCACAATCATCAATCTCCATATTGGAGAAGTCTCCCACTGTCTCTAGGAATTTCTTCATCTTTCATCATCTTCAAATACCTGTCAGTGCTTAATATTATCTGGGATTGATGGTCTATAACGTACCTCAATTTCATATCTTAAGATGGGGTTTTGAGGAGGACAAAATGTACTGGCAGCTACAACAAGTGAATCTGCCATTCTATTTTTCTCCCGGGGCATGAACTGGATATTGAATGCTGAGAAGAAATTCTCCACCATGTCCCATAATTCATTTCTATAGGCCCTCAACCGGGGGTGTTTGGTTTGACACTGATTTTTGACTTGTCTGACCACCAGCTCAGAATCTCCCAGAACTTTTAAACTCTGTATGCCCATGCTCCTGGCTGTTTGCAATCCTAATAGCAATGCCTCATATTCAGCCACATTATTAGTAGCTTCGTATTCTAATTTAAAATATAGTGGGACCCATTTTCCTGTAGGGGAGATTAATAATATTCCAGCTCCATTTCCTTCCCTTGAATTGGCCCCATCAAAATGTAGAGTCCATACTCCTGCTTCATCGTTTTCTAGGGGCTGCTCAGTTTTGATTTGACAGAAGGAAGGTTCATGAGCAAAATTTTGATCTTCTTCAAACATAAGGCATGAAAAATCTCCCTCCTTGCTATAGACTAGTGAGTTTTCTGAGCTGTCAGCCTTTGTAACCATTTTAACAAATTTATTTTCTCTGTATAACCTCCTCTCCTGGCCACCGAAAACAGGGATAGTGGCGTATGTTAAATCCATTTTGAGTGACCCACCTATTTTCGTACCCTAGGACCTTGACAACAACATGCCAAAGCGGGCTGGGATATTAGCCACCACAATGTCCATTACCACACTTTTTGCCGGAATTTGGGCCAAATTGACCACTAAATCTTTAATCATCCCCAAGCATTTAACTCTTTTGGAATCAAATGAATATAGGTCTTTATATGGATGTGTGATTTGTAAGCCTAGTTGTTCCATGACTGACAAAGGCATAAGATTATGGGAAGCCCCGGAATCTAACATACAATTGTGTTACAACAGGTCATGAACAACTAGAGACACATAGAAAGGAGGAATAGAGGGGTCTATCTCCTCGACATGTGGGCCAAAGACTACCATGGGTCTTTCTTCTTGAAGATTAAGACTGTCTGGAATTATTGGTGCTTCAGGAGGAAGTAATAAAGACGTAACTTGAGATTGATATACAGGTTATCTTAACAGTTCAGTCAAAGGGACCGGGATTTTGACTTTCTCAAGTTCTTTTTGCAAATTAAAAGCAGGAAGGGGCTTTTCTATTATAACTTCTTTTGACTCTTTATTTTCAACTGAACGTTTGACCTCTTTTGATACAGACTTAGCATTAGGAGGGGTGACTACTTTTGAAGAAGAAGGAATTTGATCATTAGACTGCAAAGGTTGGTTCAGAGGACTCTTACCTTTGTCTGTGACTTTCTTCATTGTTGACTCCTTTTGAGCTGGTGTTTCTTTCTGGGGAGGCTCTTCTTCATGATCTTGAGTCCGGGTCCTCTTTCTGGAAGATCTGAGATCATATCTTCTATTGAAATGTGCTTGCATGAAATCATTAAACTGCTTGCAGTAGTGATCAATTTCTGCATCGTCTGTGTCTCTGATCTCTTCTTCTTCTCCTTCTTGCAATGGGCATTCTATTTCATCATTATTTGAGAAAGCCAGATTTGAATCTTCTAGTTCATAAGAAGCATCCTCAGTGGAGTCATCTACTGGGCCTTCCAGGTACAATGGGTGTGGTACCTGATCCTGTTGCTCTTTTGATTCCCTCGGCAATATTTGCAGGGGTGGCTTTCTATACTGAGGATTGTAACTTCTGTTTGGAGCATTATAAAAATTCTTGGGGGCTGTATTCTTGGCCTCTAGTTCTAGCTTGACCAGCTTTTTGATCATCTTACTTATTTCTTCCATTTTATCTGAGTCTCTGTCCTGGTTGGAAGTAGACACTTCCTCTTTGCCTCTTCTTCTGGTATCCTGTTCAGATTTTCCCCTTAATTTTCTAGTGGAAGCAAAGTTCGCTTCCAATTCAAGTGCATCTGACTGAGCATCATCTAGGGTGGCAGGCTTCCTTTCCCTGAGAGAGAAACCAAAATCTGAGTCAAAGGCTGCTATGAAAACCACTTTGGCAGCATTCTGTTGAGGCTTCATATCTGCAGGGAGGTTTAGATATAACTTATTGAATCTCTTGATAAATTCTGACACCCCTTCATTATGTCTCTTCTTGAGTGTATTGAACTCAGTAAGACACTGTCCATGATCTTTCTTCTCTCCCCATTTTCTGAGAAAAGTATTTTCGATATCATCCCAAGTAGTTATGGAACGGTTTCCCAATGTCTTGAACCATTTTTTGGCTTCACCATCCAGAGACTGCACGAATAATCTTAAGACCACATCTAAATATTCAACATTAAAATTCTCTGCAAAAGAGAAGAAAGTCTCAAGATGCTTCTGAGCATCAATTTCATTTTCTCCAGTGAATCTGGGAAATATCTTCAAATAATCTTGTGGCATATCATTTAGCACTTGAGGTAATGCCAGGGGAGCATATTTGTTCAATAAAAAGGCTGGAACATTTTCCATTGGAGGAGGTGGGGGTTGTGCAACAATCTGTTGTACAAATGGAGGAAGAGGAGTAGGAGGAAGTGGAGTATGAATAACAATGGGGGTATACTGTACAGTAGCTTGAGGTGTAGATGGAAACAATTCACGATTAACAGGGGCTACTTCTGTAACTTCTTTAACTTCTTCGGCCTCAGGGGTAGGACAAAAGTTCTCTTTGGTTCTAGCACTTCCCCTGGGTGGGCTCTTTGAGTAGTATTCAAGATTTTCCTCAATGGGATCGGGATTTCCTACTGGGATTTCTTGAGAAGAAGAGGATAAATAATCTTCTGTGGACAACTCAGGGTTTTCAGCACGGGCTGATTTCCTCTCTTTCCAAATTCTTCTATGTATAATCTTCTCTGGGTCAGACACATAGGGTATCTTCGATTTGGACGTATCTGGCCTTAAATGTGGCTTTCGGGGAGCCAGGACTAAAATAGATTTATCAAATAAATAACAGTGTGGAGTCGCCAAGGTGAGAGATATGAAACTCTTCAACTCTCTATGCTCACCTGATTAGAGAGTGAATAAAATTTGTCGAGGCCCAGGGAAACTGATATTCTTAAATTCGTTCCCCGGCAACAGCGCCAGAAAGATGTTGTCGACAATATTTGTCTACCCTAGACACAGTCTAGAGCTGCCATAGACCAGTGCCTAGGACATCTTAGCATAGCAGGAGGCATATAATAAGGCTGGGTTGTCAATCCAAAGGCTCTCCTACTATCTCTTGTTAAACAAGGAAATTGATTTAAAATGGGACCAGCAATCACAGAAACTGTCACAGGGAAAGTAATGTTGCAGAGGCACAATGCAAAGCTCCAATATGAAAACGTCAGACAGTTAAGAGACAATTTACTGCAAAGAGGGCCGGTTCAACTAATATTTCACAGAGATCAAATATCATAAAGTGCATGGAGGAAAGAAACGCAAGAGGATATTAGTTAACTTTGGTCTGGTACCCAGATACACAACAGAACCAGATATGGGTTTATCATTCTAAGAATCCATACATGACAATGGCGTTTTAAAAGCACCCTTCCAAAGCAACTAATATAGCAGAAAAATGAATAAGATGAACATGAAACAGTATATCATGCATGAGCCTATTTAAAGCGCTTGACTGGTTTTAAGTATGGGCATCAACTAGGATGAATCCTTACCAAACCAGTGAGCCACTCGCATTCCAAAACATGATACAGGAAGATAGGTGAAATGGAAAGAGATATTGTATTAACACATAAGAGAAAATTACATACTGTGAAATATCAAAGACCAGAATCCTCATTACAGACAAAACTCCTCCTCACTGAGACCCTACGGGCTCTGAGCCTCGATACAAAAGCTTTACAAGGTGTATACAAAAATTCCTTTCACAGCACAATTTTGTGATAAAAGTCTGGAACCCTTACAATGTTTTTCTTCTTCCTATTTATAGAGGAAGGAGGAGAGAAACTAATAAAAGAGGTACGTGAAGCAATTAACTATTTCATTGAAACAAAATGGTGAGAAAATGCCCGCCCAAAGTGTTTGACGGCGCAAGAACGATGTAAGTACTCTGTGGCTGCTCCATAACATAAATGCAGTGAGTGCAAATCTCTTCAGAAGTAAGGTATGAAGAATAAAATATATAACCTTCTGTACTTTTCTGAAGAGAATTTGGCTGAAATAAACCCTGAGGACAGTGTTTTCTATGAAAAGATCTTTCTAGTAATCTGCATGGTCTTCGATCAAGCACTTTTGCCTCCAAAAGGGTATGTAAGACCCCCAAAGTCCTTAAATACGTTTCTCGAATCCTCTGCTCTTCACTGATATTTTCTATCCGCGCCATTAATTCTTCATCTACTTGACCTGTGCATTTGAATGACCTCGGAGGGTTTGATAGGTTTAAACCCTGGCTTTTTAGTGGATGTCATGTCAGCATATCTTCTCGGATCCCTGCTCCATAATTCTGCATTTGATAATTGGTCCTCTGGAGCGTACTCAACTTATGTGGTGATGGACATGAATTCTGATGATTCACCATCGCCATAAACCTACAAAACCCACAAAATGATTAGAGAAAACCAGGCGCCAGGGTAATGGATGAGGCAGTGACCATGGAGCGGTGATATGGACTGAGTGAAACGATAAGGAGAAGCAGGGTGACAGAGAAATGAAGGGTGGCAACACAGTGGGACGACGTTGTGTGGACGAGGTGAGGACAGACAACACAGACACGTAAACGATGCATGGAAATGGTGGAGGTGAATGCGAATGACACGTGGGCGCACGAGAGATTATACGGAAGGGGTGACGTGGAGGTGGACTCGGTCAACCGACGGGGTGCGCGAACAATCCTGGGCCATACGATAAAAAACGGGATCGACGGTTGATATTATGTCGGGCGGTGGTGGAATGGTGGGCCACGAGTGATATAGTCGTGAGTTAAAGGCTGCACAACTTTGGAGAATAATCGCCGTTGGATTGAGCTCTTCGGATCGGACGACTAGAGTTAATATTGCTGCACGACTTTGGTCCAGAGATAATGCGCGATGGAGGGTGGTATTGCCGTCGTACACCGGGACACGTGTCCATCGTTCAATGGAATCGTTGCGTTTGGAAGAATACCGCCTGTCTTGGATAGGCAGTGCGATGAAAACAGGCTGGTTTTTGCGATGGGAACACGCGCGGGGACCACTGGGACAGGCAGGACGTGGACCGTTGATTTTAGTTTGATTTGACGGCTGATAGCGCGCCCGATAGATTTGTACGATAAGCGCCTCTTTAATTTAGCACAAGGTTTTGCGCCCGAGTCATGTGAAGGACTGGTTGTAGGAGGCTGAGCCCAAAAAGGGCTTAGGATTTAAATTTTTCACAGCGAGCCTTTCGGTCTCCGATTGTGAATTCTGGGTGCGAAGGAGGGCAACGATAAGCCGAAAAGGGGTCCCCTAGGCCACGGTAGGAACTTTTGAAAGTTTCATGAGGGGCTAATGGCCAAAAATTTGAATGGAGGGGATAACACGTACAAAAACTTCAAAATTTTAAAAATTAAAAAAAGGAATATTCCACCTGGTCCAAATATAGTGTGACATGTGGCAGGCGTTGATTTGTTGGTAAGTTTGACTTTTTATAATTCAGACCAATTATGGGCTGCCACGTGGCAGGCCCGGAGGGCACCACGTGGCCCCCTGGTCGGTGCAACATATTTGAAGAGTCAAATTGTTTCGGGCTGAAGTGAATGGGGACCAGCCCCTAAGGGCCAGCCCCCATGCAATGTGACCATAGGTCCATAACCCGGGCCTTAAGGCTTAACTCCGACGGAAACCCTGGTGGTTTAAAAGGAAGCCACCCCATGTGGCCAATCACAAAGATTATGCCATGTTATATGTTGAGTTTGTTAACCAATGTTAACTCGGGCGGTCTCAACGGAATTGTTCACATGCCGATAACCAACATTTATTATAACTATCAGTTGTTCCACCAATTTAGCGCCGGTTCCACCAGATTAGGCGGATGTGCTAGTTTTAGTTAAGTTAACTGACAGTTTCTCCACATTTAGTGGAGCTTGTTTAGGCCAAACTGGACAAAATTTGTTTTGGCCATATCTTTCTGAAGGGAGAACTTTTTGGAGCAATTTTTTTTTTGATTTCGTATCTTCTCAGCATTCTGAAGCCATTGAGAGAGGTTTCAGAGCCATTGGAGCTGATCTTTAGCCTGTTTAGCTTTGGAGAAGCTTTTTCAGCCACTAGGGCCATTTTGGGTTTGGAGCTGTGTTGAGCTGTGGTTAACCATTTTAGGTGAACCAAAAGTCATTTTCGACTATTTTCAGCATTCTAGAGCCATTGAGATAGGTTCCAGAGGCAATAGAGGTGTTCTACAACCATTTTAGCTTCAGGGATGCTTTTTGAGCCATTAGGGCCATTTTGGTAATAGAGCTGTATTGTGTTGTACCTCTTTGTTTGAGTGATTCAAAGACCATTTTTAGCTATTTGCCACCTTATGAATCTCATGGAAGAGGTTTCAGAACTTTTTGAAGACTTTCAGAGGCCGAAAACCTTCAGGAGAGTTTTCAGGGCCACCAGGGCCATTTTGGGGTTTGCGCTGTTTTGAGTTGTACCTTTCTGTTTGAGGTGAACCAAAGATCATTTTCAGCTAATTCCTACCTTCTGAACCTATTGGAAGAGGTTTCAGATCTGTTTGAGGACTTATACAGCTAAAAAAGCTACAGAGGAGTTTTCAGAGCCGTCAGGGCCTTATTGAAGAAATCACTGTGTATGGTAATTCTTCACTGTTTAGTGAATTTGGAAAGGCATTCTTAGTTTTTTCATGTCTTCTGAATCAGTATTTGCATTCATATTTGTCTATTGAGACACTCTTTAACTTGTATTAGCATTTGAAAGAATTTTAATACAAGGGGACAAGCTCATTTTGGGAGTCTTGATCCAGCAGACATAGCCCAGGAGGGGTGAACTACTCATCAAACATCTGTGTCATGATATGCTGAAGTTATCTTGCTAAAAAAACCTGATTTAATATGTTAAACATCAAATTAAAATAACTTTCCTTCACTCATGAACTCTTATACAGTTACCAAAAAAACCTGTTTCAATTGCAAGACATGAATAATAGTTTGCACATGTCATTTGATGGAAATTGAGTGTTAACTTCTACAAGTTCTAAAGACAGAGTCTGTAAAGGGCCAGGTAGCCTCTGGATCTCATCCTTTTATCAAAGGTGACATATCCAGTAAATGCCCCTACAGTGAATCTCTGGAATAGTTCTAAGTAGTTGTTCAGAAAGCCAGACTTGGAGTTTTTGCACACATTTAATTAAAATGGAAATGGATACCTTGCACCCATTATCAAGTACTTCCATTTTCAGATCAGGAAGGTTGCTAAGAACATCAATAGTCCCAGTCACCTGATTATTCTGCACATACCTGCAAAAGTATCATCCAATTTTAAGTAAGGTTGAGTTACTTCGCTATTTGTGGCCCTGTGCTTTATTCTTTGGTATGCATTTTTACTTTGCTATTTGTGGCTGTGATTAATTTTTTGGTATGCATTTTTACTTTACTATTTGTGGCCCTGTAGTTACCTAAAACTAGGGGAAAGCTCTAGAGGAAATTAAGGAATTATTCAGATGAAGTTGAAACTAGGGGGAAAACTCTAGAAGAAATTAAGGAATTATTCATATATCTTCAGTGAAATTATATGAAATTTAATTACCGAGAGAGTGCAGGTTGTATTAATATGTATTCCTTCCCTTGCATAGGTCAGAGCTTTGTCATTTGCATAGGTCAGAGCTTTCTCAGAGCTTTGTCATAAAATTACTACTCCAGTTACTAATCCTAAAATATGGATCTCATCTTGATTTAGTTCCTATTGTATGTAGTAGTGGATATCATGCTTTTCGCTAATCTTCTTTCTATATTGTGAATAGAAAATGCCAGAGTGGAGTTTCCGGGAAAACTCATTGTCTCCTCCCTTATCAAACATGCTCAGTTTAGACTAAACATGCAGATTAAAATTTCTTATCAGCAAGGACTATCGCTACGCAGTTGCCCTTGTTGTAATAGTAAGACTTACAGTGATAATTGTTGCTTGCCTTTCATTCCTACTCTATATAATCAAAATCGGGTTATTCAATCATATGGCCCTAGAAAAATGAGTAAAACGAGTAAGCAACGAGGCGTACCCTATTAATAAGTCAATTGGTCGAGCATTTGCGATCTCCCTCACTAATGTTTTTCTTTATATGAGATATATAAAGACGATTATATGGTTTATAATGTCTATTTATTTGTAGTTAATGATTCACGAGATCATTAACATTAAGAGTAGAACAATTTTAATAGTGATTAAAATAATATATTGTTATTTTAATATTAGGTGGACTTTTAACTAACTTAAAATAAGTGAAGATTTTAAGATAATATTTATAATCATTATAAAATTATTAACATGTCGGGAATAACGGTTATTGTATTGTTTTGGTACAAACTCATTATAAATGCCCTACATATACATCTTTACCAAATGTCTTCTAACAAAATCATGTTTTTGTAAATAGCTTTTTAATAATTACATATTTACATTCGTTAAGTTATATTAATGAAGAAAATTACATTAATGAATATCATTAAGATATTAATATAAAGATTTTTTTTCTTTATTAAAAATTATTAAAATAAAATTATGTTTAAAAATTAAAGTATAATAGAATATAATGAATATAGTTATGAAGATTTTAAAAATAAAACTTGCCATTCTAATCTAATTTTAACTTTAAAAAACTTATAATATAATAAGTAGTATATCATACTTATTACATGATGTTATGCATTACTCATCGAGTAAATCTATTTTTAAAAGCAAGGAGAATTCTAATTTGACAAGGTTATGTTTCATAATTTTTTTCTGCTATCATTGAGTTTATTCACTATTCACTAAACATCGTTTTTATTGAAAAGATAAAATAATTATTAAAGAAAAAAAAAAAACCAACCAAATTCAATCTCATTAAACATTACTTTATGTGTGAATTGGCGAAATAGGCAACTAGGACAACCCTTAAACTACAAGTAATCAATGAGCTACAAACAATTTCAAATTTTCATCTAGGCATCCAATATCTTTATGACACCAAGAAGTTAAAAAAATAATAATATTATTTTCCCTATATATAGCCTAATATTTTTTGAAATATCCTAGTATTTGTTTTAGCTTAATTATAATAACTTCATACTTTTTGCATAAGAGGCATGTACTAAGCAAAAACATTGCATATTACACTTGTTTAGGTTTGGCATATGTATTAGTAATATATGTCTTTTTACAATATGAACTTTTCTTTATTTTATAATTAATTAATCATTTTATTAATACACGATGTCATTTTTTTATCAATATAAGGATCATAGTAGGTTTAAGCTTATATGTTATTGTAGGTTGATTCACATAATCAATGTGAGATAGGACATTTTCACATGAGGGTTTGGTTGAACGGTATGGTGCTCTGTATGGGGACGTTTTGGCCCTGGTTTGAAACCCTCCATGCCCAAGAACTATGATTGCGGGGTGATGCAGTTATCCAAGAGTTATAAGGCAGCAACTAGGTTCGATCTCAAGTGGCGTCGCGATTAGGCCTTCCAAAAGAAGAAGAAGTGAGATATGACATTTTATAGTTATAAAAGCAATTATAGGACACCACAAGAAATGCATATCCAACTAATGTTTCCCACACACACTCATATAGTATGTATTAAAAAAAAAAAAAAAAAAAAAAAAAAAAACAAGTGTAATATGAAGCATTGTTGCTTAGTACTTCCCTCTTGTACAAAAAGTAATTGATAGCAAAATGTAGAAATATCGCTATGATACCATGTAGAAATTATATAGAAAATCTATACCAATGGATTCAATCCGATCATGTAATGTACTAAAATAGGATACTGAATCCTTCTATTACATTTGCGGAATATAAAACACGATCGCTCAATCACATGCAAGTAAGAGAAAGGAAATTATCAATCACACAACACAAGATGTATCTAGGGAAAGAACCTGATCAAAACCCCTCTATCATCTATTGTACATAGTCAAAGAATCATGAAACAATACAATGCTTTCTCACGCCGAGAAAATCCTACACTCTACCGATCATCTCACCCTGATCCTCCACGAAACTGACTAGCAATGTTTTTGGAAAAATTGACCAACACTTAGCCAATTCTCGGACCCTGCTTAGCACAGCCTTGCTCGCGCAATATATAGGCAATTAATCCCTATTAAATAGGATAATCAACCTTCCTTGACTACGCAATCCTTCATGAGCCTTCCTATGACTTTATAATTGCGCCCGGGCAATTCGCTAATAATACAATTGTTAGTTAACTTCCCTTTAACCTTTTGTCTGAACTTGGTCGTCATTAGAATTGACATACATGCAACTAATAATAACAAATCATTAGTTAACTGATAGATCACTACTTGTGAATTAACTCTAATTTAATTCACTTTACCTCTCACTAGTTCATCACTCAGTTAGAACTAGTTAAATTGATTTTAACTCAATTAATTTGAGTTAACTGATTACACATGCACTAAACTAATGCATTAGCTGCAACTGGACTCTGAAAAATAATAGAATTTCTCTATATGCCTCACCTTTGACCCTCAACTCAAAATTCTTGAGCTAACTATGTCTTTCTGGCTTAGTTAATTGATACAAGTTGTTATGAGATGAAATTACAATTTTCTTTCAATTTAATTAAGGGAAAATTAAATCAAAAGCCTCACATGGTAGCCATTTCTGGATTTTATTTCTGGATGCCAATTTCACTGTTTCTTGTTGCAAAGTTCAACACTCCCTCTCAACAAGAAAGGAATTAATCTATCCTGATCCGATACCTTTGGAATGTTCTTGCATGCAACACTTCTCTAGTGTTGTTTGCACATGCAACTCTCCTGAAACTGAATAGCCTCCGAACAAATGAATCAATATAATGCATCTATCATTAGAGTCTTCTGACTAATGCTAGTTACTACGCATGTCTATTGGACTCTCTGCGCTGCTACTGACATCTGCATCCATGCACTCTGCACTGCTGCCAACTCTGTTCTACGCTTCAGTATTCGACATCTGTCACTATGATTTATGTCTTCCTGACATCTGACCACATCAATCTAACCGATCCTTCCTACTACTGGTGTACTGTGGGCTCTTCGTAGCCAGGTTCAATCCATGAGACACACCATCTTAATGGACCCTGCCCAAATTTCTTCTTGGGATTAATTCTGCACATCGACCCACCTCACACCTGGAGGTATAGCTGCATGTACTCCCTCTGCCCATCTGGCTCGAAATTTTCCCCTCCTGGAGGTCTCTGCTTGAGTGGACTCTTCCACTCGGTCTCCTCTCTACTTCTCCAATTGTGACTACTCCACAACCTTCTGAGACTGCATGTTGAGAGGCTCCCTCTCAACCACCAAGTCACTAACCTTTGTTTTGCACCTCATAGATTTGCATGCATCCTCAACCTCGAGAGCATACAGGTTATTGACTCTTGAACCGATCTGCTTCACTTGTCCCGTGGCTATGCGTTTAAGGAAAACTTTTCATTTTCTAAACGTCACCTCATAACCACGGTCTTCCAATACCGCCACAGAGACAAGATTCTTCCTTAGGCCTGGAACATACAAAACATCTGCTAGACTGAGAGGGGAGCCAAAATCCCTCTAAAAGGTAATTGTACCTATGTCGGTCGCGCTATACCTCCTGTCATATCCAAACTCTTTGTTTTGTTGGAGGTCCTTCTCCTCCAAGTCACTAAAGAGATCTCTATTCCCTGTCATATGGAACGAGGCACCATTGTCTAGATACCACATGCATCCCATTACAGTGTTGGCCATGCATGCAATGAGAGTAAAATCAAGCTCGAACTGTGAAGCCAATCCTTCACCTGATGCAACTACAGGCTCCTTCTTTCTTGCCTTCTTCTATGGACAATTCAAAGCATAGTACCTGTTGGTTCTTAAAGACAATCCCTTGGTTGTGAAAGGAATAGTGCTTAATACATTTTAAAAGTGTGTCACAAAAATAATTTTATCATGAGGTCTTTGTTCTATCCCTCTGGAAACTAGTTTTCTAAAATCCGTAACGATCTGGAATAATAAAAGATTTCACAATGCCATTGACTGTTGATATCTGAATGGAGAAGAAGAATTGTAAGGGAAACTCAAAGTAATATGTTGTAAACACAAAATCTATTACTTTTAAGTTTAAGAAAGAATTCATGGAGAGAGAGGAAACTCAAAATAATATGATGTAAACACAGAATCTATTACTTTTAAGTTTCAAAGAGAACTTGTGAAGGGAGAGGAGTTGGAGTAAAGGAGCACTTATTAAGGCTATTTAACTCTTACTTACAAACGTAAATCAGAGACCAACTTCTTCTTTACTTCACTTCGTTCAAGGAAGAAACAACATAAAATGATACAATAAACATGAATCACCATCAATAGTTGCAAGAAAATTGTTGCTTATTTTATTTACCCATCAGAAAAAAGAAGTACAAAATGTAGTCTCCAAGAGGTCCAGAACTCGGAACTCCTCCTCTCTCTTTCTCTCTTCCTCAAATACAAACAAAAACAGTTTGTAACTGCTCGAGCGTCTTGAAACTGCTAGATTGCCTAAATTGTTAAACTACTTATTACATTGCAATCGAGGACATCATTGTAGCTTCGATCTTAACAAAGAAAACAAAATAAAACTTGAAATATAATCCTTTTGCTGAATCTGATTTGTTGCTTATGTGTCTCCTTCCGTTTCTATTGTGATATCCTAATAGTCTGCATAAACGCATCTATACCCGACTCTGCCCATGCTTTTGCGTTTCGAACACTGTCATCATGTCACCTACTACCTGAATCTGCCTCTTCCGCTCGTGCCCACAGAATTTAGTCTTTATTAATAAACTGCCACAAACGCATTCCGTTGTTATGCACGTAGCGTCGGGTATTTTCTTACCCGATTTTATCTGCCTTGCATTTAGACTTTCCTTTGTAACTGCAGTAAGGCTGGACTGTAAAAGATATTCCATTACCTTTGAAAAATTGTATAGCGTCCGCTTCTCTGTCGCATTTCAGCATTCCAACGTTCTACGTTATAATCCTCTTTTGCCCTCTGATGCAATTTTTACAAAGGAAAAACCCATGTACCCAGACTTAAAAACCTTTAGACTTTAGTGATAATTTCCATCATGTCCACTTCGTTATCGCACTTTGCACTTCAGCGAATCTCGTTATCTTATGATCGATATCCCTTATGAGCTTTTGATGTGCGATATGTGAGAGGGTCCCACGGCCGGACTTTAAATACTTTAGATTCGAGCTTCGAACTATATCGCATCCGATCCTTGTATCACATTTCGCAGTTCGACGATTCAACCTTGTTCTATTCCTCCTTAGCTTTGCGATATGTGGGTAGGCCCTCCACGAGCGATTACGATATGCGGGCATGCCCTCCGTGAGTGATTTCGATTTGCGATATGTGATCATAAATTCCACATGCGATTGCGATTTGCGATCTGCGATTAGGTCCTCCACATGCGATTGTGATTAAGCCTCGTACACTGTTCTGCACGTATATTTGGACGACTCGACCCTGACCTATGTGCAATGTTTTGAACGCATCACTCGGCCCAACTCTTGAACTATTCTGCATGCGAATAAGCCCGACTTGACCCTTGCTGCACGCTTTTCTTCTTTATTTCTCCTCTGGCTTAGATTACACTTCCAATGTTGTTGCTTCCCTGATTTTGGTTCCAGTGCACATGTGATGATGAATCCTCGTTGAGATTGTGGCTATCCTCTTGAGCATGTTGCAGGTTTTCTTGAAATTTTAGCAATTATTCCTCAACAACCTTGAATTGCTCAGACCCTCTCTTGACTTTTAGCTGAGTCAAATTATGTTACAACGTCTGGCTCCAATTGGGGACAACACTTTGGTAGCGAAGTGTTGAGAACTTGTAGATTAGTAGCCTTTATTGGGAATGGAGTTAAAGAGAACTTGTAGATCAGTAGTCGTTGTTGGGCATGGAATCAATCCCAAATTGGAGTTGATCCAGTATGAAATACTCCCGAAACCTGCTACACTTTGGACTTCTTCCTTTATTCTTAAACTAAAAATATCGAACTAGAAATACTAAACTAAAAATGTTCAACTTTTGAGCTTATTTATGCACAACTCCTATATATGTATTCATGTCTGAACTTAATCAGGTGAATTTAGCCTTCCAATGGCACCAATCCAACATCTACATGTTAGACCTAATGCCTCCATATTGTTGAAATTTGAAGATCACAATAGGGAGGTACCATGAAAGTTTTCCAGATACAGAGCTTTTCACATACCTTTGCATAAATGCTTGTTGCTGACAAAAGAAATTTTTCATTTAGTCAGCTACTGGATCATAGAAATGATGAGACCAATTTTCTGCTGCCTCCTTTTCTTGAACATCTTGCTAATGTAGACTTCTTTGAACAAGGTAGCTTCCTTCATTATTTGACTCCTCAATTTGAGGTTGTATGTGAGAAGATTGATTATTGTTTTCTGTTGACAACCATTTAGGCTGAAAAGAGAAGTCTAAGGTTTGTTCCTCATAATGCCGATGTTCTTCGTATAATGCAAATTCTTGAAAAAAATCTTCCCCCTCCTACAAACACACTTGAGGATATCCACTAGTTTCTCCTCTATTCACAAAATCATCAAAATTATGAAAATTGTAAAGATCTTCCAAGCTTTCAACGTGTAGTTAAGTTGTTGCAACGAATTTTTGACCAAAATCTTCAGAATGCTTAAATTCTTGTGTTTCAGCAATACAAGAATCCTCTGACACCTTTTGAAAATCATTGTTCATCTCTGAATTTGCATTCTCTTATAAAGCAATTCCAATGTTTTCTTGACAGGCCCTCTTGTCTTCAACAAAACTTGTTCTTTCAACATGACATGAAAAATTTCTACAAGCCCACAAATTATCTTCGATTTCCTCTGCATAAAGAAACATTAGCTCCAGAGTGCAAGGCTTTCTTTCCTTGAGATAAAAAGCCAAGGCAATAGAAAGAGCCCTCAAATAGTATATCATAGCTGCATCTTCAGAAGGTCGAATTTCTTTTGGCATGCTGAAATAGATTTTTTGAAACCTCCTATTAAACGCAACGATTGATTCATTACTCTGCCTCTGGATAGAATATGACTCCAAAATGTGTTTTTCGTACGGCTTGTGCTCGCCTCAATATCTAAGAAAGATGTCTTGAAAACTCTGCTATGAACTAATTGAACCTTCTCCAAACACTGGAACCAATCCTGAGCACCCTGCTTTAATGAATGACAAAACATCCTTAAAGTCACATCTTCATAGATAATTTGAAATTTGTCTAGAAAGTATTCAAATGCTAGGAGATGTTGTTCGGCTGCAACCTCATCACTTTCTCCAGAAAAACTTGGCAGAAATTTAAATCTTTTTAAAGGATATTGATGAAGAACTGTAGGCAGCACCAAGTGTTTGAAAATCACCTTGGTTCCAAGTTGGAAAGAAGCAGATTGTTTATGAGGTAGAATATTATCACCCAAAGATGATGAGTCCTCACCTTTATGCCCGGACTGTGACAAATTATCTTCAGGAATTGTAATGCAACAGTCATCTCTCCTCTCATATTTAGGAGATAAAGTTGTGTCAAGATCAATAATACAAGCAGAAGAAAAATATTCTTTCTCCAATAAAGAATGTACTTTTTGGGCCTTATAATTTTCTAAGAATATAAAGCAGCAAACAATCGTCTTGATATGTAAGGGAAAATAGACCACTAAACTGATAGTGAAGAATAAAACTTCCTTTAAAAGATTCAAACTCTGATACCCATTTTTTCCACAATGCTTTCTCATTTTCTTACCAGCGAAATTCCTTATCTAATGAAATCTTCATCAGTGGGGTCGATCGGTGAATAATAAACAACCAAATTTTATATCTAAATCTTGTTCACCATCAAGAAATAGATCTCAATACCCAGTGTTGGCTCGAGGGGTCCTCTTCACCTTCATTCTCGAGCCGCCAAAAAATTCTGCAGCCATCAACTCTGCCATTAACTCTCTCATCTGCCGGTCTCAAGTGCGCCATTAACCCTCCATCCAGCGCAATTTATTTTCGTGGGCTTTTAGCAGGATAAGAAGGATGCATGCTTCACTTCCAGGCCAGAGGGATATGTTAACCTGCGCCGGATCCACCCTGAGGAGCCTGAATCGGGCCACCTGCAAATGCCCACGGAGCTGTGACACAGAAATGGCTGAAGAAATCCATTAACTCTCTGCGCTGGTAAATTTATAAGTAATTTTTTTTTTCACTGTCTATTTGTCCGAACTCTGATCTGCTGCGTTCCATTCCGCAGCCATTAGCTCTCGGCAATCCGCCTACACGCTTCTGTTACGCGTGAACCGTTTCTTCACGGAAACCACCATTCTTCACTGTTCCGTTTCCAAGGTATTTTCAATTGATTAATTCTCATTACCAAATATGAATCCACATCCAAAATCTGAATTAGCCAGTCGTCAGGTATCGCTGGGAAGCCTGTTTAGAGCATTGCGATAAGGACTTACTTTTGGCATATGCATCTCTGTCACTTCAATCTCAACCTCAGTGCACAGGAGGACGAAAGCGTATCGATCATTTTGTGGGGGTAAAGCAATTAAAAACATACACAGTATTTTTTTATTTATTTTTTAATTTGTGGGTAGTTAGTTTTTGAGATAATTGATTTACCTAAGAATTTGTCTAGTTATTACTGTAAAACTTTACAAGGAAAAACAGAATATAAGAATCAAATAAGAACAATCTATTTTTAACCTCTTAAACTTTAAAAATACCTTCTTTCTTCTCCATTATTATTTAAATAACTACTCTCATGTGAACAGACCCAAGTTTTCTAGAAAATAATATCGTGAGATGGTTAGAGACGTCTCAAAATCTCGTGTCAACGTAACCTGGTCAACATTGTATCAAGCAAACTCGGCAACAGAATTTGTTTTGAATAATGTTGAAAATGTAAATTTGAATAGTCAAAATTAGGTGGCAAAGAAGATAAACCTTGAAATAGTTTTAAATTCAATTTTGTCATTGCTAATTCAATTTAGCTTTCATTCGACTTGCGGGGTTATTACTAAACTAGTCGTCTCAGTAACCCTAATCTGCTGTTGTTCCAGGTTAACCGTTGCAGTTAATATCATCCTCTTTTTTCTCTTTTTTTTCAGTGGATCGATTATGATTTTCAAATGTAAGTGGACCTGTATTAGCTTGGTGCTAGTGTGGATGTGAGGTGAGCGTTATTATGATATTTCGTTTTAAATGGAATTAAAAAATGGCATCATACATGTATAGATGTTGCTTCAATTTCAAGTTTTAATATTTTAAGAATACGTGAGGTAAGTGTTTATAGTGATATTTTTAAAATAGAATTAATATATGATAAATGCATATACGATGTTGTAATTTAAAAGATAATATTCTATTTTGGGTTTAGATAAAATTTTAAAAATTATATGTTATTTTAATTTTAATTTTTAATATTTTAACATATATATATATATATATATATATATGTTATTTTATTTTATTTCATCCTCGATGTTCATATTCTCACAGAGATGGCAAATCCTTTCCATCCATGGTGTTTTAGGAACTGTCCAACAACCTGTTTCACTATGGAGCTCATGAGAGTTCGTTCTAATCTTGGCTATATTAATTTTCTTCTTTGAGCTAGTTAAAACAGAGAGATACTTTTGATCTTCTAAGGTGGGGTTGATGACCTTCTTATAATACCTTAATTTTCTTTTAGCTACTAGATCTTTCTCGCACCACATTTTTTCTTTGAACTTAGAAGTAACAATTTTTTTTAATGTTATTGATGTTTTGCAATGCAACATTCTCGTCGATCTCCCAATGGTTTAACCAGGCCCTAGTGTCTTTATACCAACCTTGTTTAAGCCTTAGGTGATTTTGGCTGGAAGTCAAAGCTAGCTTAGGAAGTCTATGGTCTCCTATGCTATTGAGCTTGTGCTTGTACAACAGAAGCCTAGTCATAGCTAGGCTCTCAATAGGGGAAAGACCCACTTCTATAAGGAGAATAAGATAGGGTGTATTGCTTTTAATTTTAAGGTTATACGTTATAAAACGCTTCTGGATTTGCTCAATCTTTCTCCAGGATTCTCTAGAAATGTTGCAACCCCAAACCTCACATCCATATAAGATAACAGGAGTGACTAAAGTTTCAAAGAGGATTACGAGGTTTGTCGTTTTACAATTATTTTCAAGACCAAAATAAGCTTTCCACCCCCCATTAATCCTTTTTTGAATGTTATAGTTCCAGTTGAGCTTGTGATCAGTATCAATTCCTAGGTACTTGTAAGAAGACACTTCCTCCAAGTTACTATTGTCATAGATAAAATTAGCGTAAGTGTCCTTATTGGATTTGATAATCATAACTTTTGTTTTGTTAGTGTTAACAGACATACCCATGGTAGAGCAAAAATCCTTAAGAAGTCTAAGTTGCTTATCAAGATCAGATGGGCACCTTGCGAGAAGAACAATGTCATCAGCATAGAGAAGAAGGATGATGACTATCCCAGCTAAGATCGTGCCAGCACATCCTGCTTCCTCTAAAAAACCTTCTAGCTTGTCGATGTAAATGCCAAATAGGGTAGGGGAGAGAGGGAAACCTTGTTTAACTTCGATATTACACTTAATATCTTTCGACCACCCTTCGTTGCTTTTCAACTTGGCAATTACATTCTCGTATAACCTTATAGCGACCTCTCTTAGCTCGAAAGTGATGCAAGAGCATCAAGGGCGTTTTTTATTTTGTAAATATGTTAAAAGGGGGTGTGATAATTTTTAATATTTTATTAATTAATTTGAATAAAATAGGAGAAGGTGAGGATTTTTGTAAATATCTTTTTATTTAATAAAAGGATATGGGGGAATTTAATTAGTTGAAGGATTTTAGGGATAAAGATCTATCCTTTAGGGATGTTGAGAGATTTAGGGGTTTGTTGAGGAATTGAAGGGATTGAGCATTTAATTAAATGATTTTTAAAAAATTGTATAAATAGGAGGGGGTTTTTGAGAGAAAACCACATTAGAGATAGTGAGAGGAGTGGAGAACAGGGTTTGAACAGCCAAGGCTATAAGCCTTTGGCAAATTGTAAGGGCCAATGTTGGAAATCTGGCCATGTACAAAGGGTTTTTAAATTGATTGCATTTTTTTACAATGAAGAATTTGTTCTGGAATTGTGTGTGTGTATTATATTTCTAGTCTAATTGGTAGAATGAGATTAAAGTTCTTAATTTCAGTCATATGATAAGTTTTGTAGACAAGCTCCACACATAAGGTTCTTATTTGAAGTGATGAATCTGGACGCTTTCATGTTGATTTGTAGTAATGGCGCACTGTGAAATTGCGTTCATAGAGCTACAGGAAATTACATTAGGGAAAAGCTGTTGATTAAAATTGATTGAAAATCAAATGAATATGAAGCATGATCTAGTCAAGGCGCAGAGTTCTGGAAATTGTGACTGGACATTCTGTTCATTAGCAAATGAAGCAATGATCGATTGAGCTGCAGTGTTGAAGAGATTGTGGTTAATTGTTTGAAGTCGATCTGTATTGCAGGTATTTTAAATAGCCAACTGCAACTAAGTTTAAGTTGAATCGATGATTACAAAACATGGAGTGGATATGCGTTGGACAAATGTATGGTTAAAATTAACCGTGGCTGAAAATCGATATATGAACAACGTTGAATTAATAGCACCGTGGAGAAGTGTACACATTAAATGGTAAAACTCTAAATTGTCATGTTACAGCAGTTGGATGAGAAATTGCCAGAGAAATAATCAAGGCGCAAGGTGAAATTCAGAACAGAGAAAGGTATGTTGGCAAATGCGGACAATTACTCTTAGAAGGGACGTTGGAGTAAATTCATTGGTAACGCCTAGTAGAGAGTATGTGTAGTGGAATTCGAAGCAGAAAAATGTGTTTTGTGTCAATTAAAAATGTATGGGCGCAACGCTGGTTGCAATTGAGTCGATTGCATGTGGAATGATTGAACGCTGGTTCCAAGTTTTGTTTGTTGACACTATTCTGGAATGCAGAATCTTTAACGCAGATGCCAAATGGTAAGTACACTCTGAATTCCTGAAATCGATAGGACCAAAGGATGAATTGTGAAGACGCTGGAAATAAAATCCGGTCTTAAAATTAATTACTCTGTGATGTTGATTGATTGACATCGTGTGAAACTTTGTAGTTTTCCAGAGTTTTGAATCGATTAACTAATGAATCGATGGGCGCAGAAGAAATAACAAGAAGATGATCTACAGAGAAAAGGCGGAATTGACAGCTACTGAAGATAAGTTTGATGGGGTCGATTCTTTAATATAATTTTGTTGTATTGCAGAAATAAGAGGCTGACCATTTGCAATGATATCATAGCACAAGGAAAAGGGCGATGTTGAATCTTATGTAACTTGGTGTTGGTTGAGTTTAATAAGAGTGCTGGCAATCGATGCAGAAAGCCAGAAAGGAAGCTTATAACAGCTTTGAAATAACGGTATTAGGAAAGCCCTGAAGAATGAATGCGTTGGTCAATTGGTGATTCAAGGTATGAAACAGTAAGTTTGACAATTGTTTGAAACTTGTAACTTGTTTACCAAGGGCGCATTTGAATTTGATTATGAAGACCGATATTAAAAAGGGTGTATGTAAAGATTTGGTTTTGTAACTGAATGGTTGAACTTTTGTTATGATTTGAGATTTGGGTTTTATAAAAGCCCTATGAAATGAGAATGAGTTATGATGAAAGTTTTGGGATGATGTGTAATGAGTGAAATTTGCAAGAAGGGGATTTTTTTCAACAAGTGATTGATTGTATTTTGGATATGATGTGAAGATGTCTCAACAAGCGTTGAATGAGGTTTGGCACTTGGGTAAAAGCGAGAAGTGGCTTATATGCAAAGAGAGAAAAGATTCTAGGTTTGCAGTTTTTAATTGCCGAGTGAACATTTAGCTCTTCTAATCTATTCCATAGGTTATTTCTAGGACTGTATCGAAAGCCTTTCTAAAGTCCACAAAGCAACAGAAGAGATTGGATTTATCATTGTGGCATTCTTCCACAATGATCCTAAGCGTAATGAGGTGGTCCGTTGTTGAGTGTTTCCTTCTAAAACCCGCTTGGCCTTTAGCCCGCTTACCTTCACTTTCAAGCCAAATGATCAACTTATTTTCCAAAATAATACCATATAACTTGGCTAAGAGAGGGTTGATCATAATTGTTCGTTAATTAGAGGGGTTATTTGTATTCCCACTTTTAAAAATAGGGATAATGAGGCTCTGAGTCCAAGGTTTAGGAAACCCTTGCTTGATCGCTTGGTTGAAAAGCTTGTGGATGTGGGGGATGAGGATAGGACCTCCAATTTTTAATATTTCCTCCTGGTAACCTTCAATGTATTTAGCTTTCCCATTTTCCAAGCGTTTAACCCCAAAAGAAATGTCTTCTAATGAGAAAACTTCTTTCGTTGTGAACAGGGTTTAAAAATCCCTGGCATTTGGATATTCATAAATCTTTGTAAGATAGGAATTCCAGTCGTGTAAAGCAATTTTATTATTATCTTTAGTTTTCCTAGTTAGAATCTGCCTCCAGAATTTCTTAGGAGCCACCTTAGAGAGGTGTAAGAGATTCTCTTGTCTTTTACGAATATATTACCTTTTTTCCTTTTAATTAGGGCTTTGTAGATTTTTATCTTGTTAATTTTGAGAGATTCATCAACAGCTTCCTTAATTTCTCTCCTCACACTTCTACAATCTTTGTCATACCATGGGTTGGTTTTGTTATTCCTTTTATTAGTTGAGACTTCAATTGAGAACTTGTTAATAGAATATGAGAGGGTTGTAGTAAAATTATCATAGAGGTCATCTATGTTGTCTATACTAGATAAAGGAAGCAAATTAGTTTTTAATTCATTTTGAAAGAGATCGTTTTTATTTCTATCAAAGATTAAGTTCTTTTGACTATAAGGATTATCTTCTATGGGATCTCTATGCATGAAAAATTTTAGAGTTATGAGTAAAGGCCTATGATCAGAGTCAGGCTCGCGGTCATCTAAGATGTCAAAATTTATTATTTCATTGTATAAAGGGAGATCAGAAATAGCATAGTCTACCACGCTCCTGCCAAGCCCACGGATGCATGTCAGCTTGCTAGAATTGGGCCACTTCTTTAGATCATTGCAAATTATGAGATCTTGAGCACTACAGAGCTTGACTAGCTCCGACCCAAAAAAATTATTCCCGAGGTCTTCAGAGCTCCTTTTGTACCGGCTAGCCAGATTAAGGTCTTCGTCTAACTAAAGAGGATTGGGGTTGGAATGATTACTTAGAAGAATAGCTTGGTTGCTTGAAGTTCGAGCATTAAAGTCACCCATTAAAAGAATATTACCTTCATTCCTTAGGCTAGAAATATCATTCTCTAAACCATTGTAAGGACTATTTTTATCTAGATTCTTTTTCTTATAGAAGTTAGAATTAATGGGGGGAAATAACACATTGTTATGTAGGTTTTATTATATATAATTTGTTTAATAATATTATTTTTTATATTTTTTGTTTTTATTATCATTTTATTAATGTGTATTTAAGTTATTTTATTTTTAATGTTAATTTAAAAAATATATATATTTTGATTCTTTTAATAATTTATTTGATTAACTATATCAATTTTTTTACTTATGTTTTTATTGGTCTATTATTTTTATTATTATTATTTTTTTTTTAGTTTTTATTTTGACATTTGATTTGTTTTTCATTTTATTTTGTTTTTTTCAAAATTTATTTCTAATTTTATGATTATAATTAATAATATTTTATTATATAGTTATAATAGGTAAGATTTGTAATTATTAATATTTTTTTAACGTCCAAGTTTTATTATTTTATTATTATTAGTTGGTTTTCACGGTTGCACATCTCTGCATTATATATATATATGTGTGTGTGTATTTGGATCAGTACAATCATCATTCTCTTGATGATGAACTACACTTAGTAGTTCGAAACGTGTCAACTCTATTATTTTTTATGTGATTTCCGAGAAGTTTTTTATTGAATAATCGATATGGATCACATAAGTTTACACTCTCAAGTGTTAGATGGTCTCAACCCACCCACTATAAAACTGAGTGAGTTGGTCATCTAATTGTATTGTAAGCTATTCGAAATTTAAAAGTTCTCAAACTGTCTAACAGTGCAATAGAAGTATGAATATCCTTATTATATATATATATATATATAGACACACACACACACACACAGAAAGACTGTAAAGCCTTCATATGAACTACACAATTTTTTCACAAAACATGACCATGTTAATCATCAAGTTACTCATCAGAAAAGTCAATATGCGTTAGAACCCAACAACCTTGTCTAAGGAAGGCGAGGGATGTGTTCTCAATCCAGTTGCGATGAAGATTTTGGAGTTGGATTTGATTCTAGATCAATTGAAATTTCCTGTGAATTTCCTCGAGGTATGAATCTGGTTTGGATGGCCAGCAGAACTGGATAAAATTGCTTGTGCTGCTATGTTCTTCATAAGTGAGTACAAATAAATTGTTTGTTGGAACTGAGTGTATCTTCCATGAGAGTGACCAGGGTCCTGGCCTAAAGATTGCCATCCCTCCAGGTCCAAATCAATGTTCTTAGCTTGCTGCTTTAGCTCTGTTTCCCAGCTAGATATCAATTGACGAACATGGAGAGGCGTATTGCAATGGTATGTCTGAGCAGCTTCCCGAGACTTCCCCACATTACCACGACGCCCTCTACCCTTGGCTAGCAAAGGTTGTTCTTGTTGGCCCCCATGCCTTCGACCTTTGTTGTGGCTCTGAGCCTAGTTTCCCTGACCAATGTTCCTTTTATGGGAAGAGGGTTCAACGTTACAAATGGCTTGCAAACCACATAATGGTGCTCGAGACCAAAACCAAAAAAAACAAATACCAACCATTTAGGAGCCCGACTAAGCAAATACCTGACCTGCTGAGAGGATGAAAGGCACGAGAGTTTTACCAAGTTGGAAATGAATTAAACCTGAAAATATGAGCATCCATGACACATAATAAGCAATCAAGTTAGAGAACCCAGAATCCTCCTCAACTTTGTCTCGGTCGCGACCTAAAGGGCCATATTTGTTTGCCTTCATAACCCAAATTCCCTTTGAAAACAGGGTTATTTGTCGGGCAAGGTAATTCTTCTTACAATTAACCCAGTCCGCCCAAAGCTTCTGGTCTATCATTAAGGAAACAAATTGCTTAAAATCCCATAAACCACAAACACTATATGAAACCCTAAAAATAATTGCAGAGTACAAAGGCATCAAAGAAAATCATAATTCCAACGAGCATAAACATACTAGCAGGGAACACAAGTCAGAGTTCACATTTAACAATTCTTTCCTCAAAAATGACCCAAGAACCCTCCAAAATTCCCTAACTTCTCAATTTAGAAACAACCATCATAATGTTCAAGCAATGACAGACAACCGGGCCTAAAAGGAGAAAATTAGAACTAAGAGAGCATACCCACACCAATATTTTGCCGACTAGGAGACGAGGAAGCGCAAGAGCCACCCGTCCACAAGCACGCTTGGAGTCTAGAGGAAACCCTTACCTATAGTAGATGACCACACAACAATTTTGAAACAGAACCTTAGAGTCGAGCTTGATAATTGAAACCCACGCTTCCCAAAACCCTTAACAATGTTCATCGCCACCTTTTGAATGCAAGGAGATAAATGAGGACCATCATCCAACCACCTTAGTTTTTGTTTCATAATTACATGATCCTTAGCTCAAATCCCACCGAAACCACTATGTCAGCTCACTGAAACCACTACGCCAACTCTTACCCCGATATATATATATATAATAAAAAATAGTATCACCAAATTGTATACAATTAATTATCACGGTCACAAATCAATTAATATTAAACAGTCAACATTGGTATCAAATCAATGAGTGAATACTTTTCCTTAAAAGGTTAATTTTTTAAACTCATTTAAACCTTACTTGGAAATTAGCTTAAAGTAGTGCGACAAAAGGTTAATTTTTTTTAACTCATTTAAACCTTACTTTGGAAATTAGCTTAAAGTAGTGCGATAAAAGGTTAATTTTTTTTAACTCATTTAAACCTTACTTTAGAAATTAGCTTAAAGTAGTGCGGCAAAAGGTTAATTTTTTTTAACTCATTTAAACCTTACTTTGGAAATTAGCTTAAAGTAGTGTGGCACATTATTCATTAATTAGGAATCAATCGTGCTGTGACTCCCTTATTAGTCCCTACCTATGGCAAAAGAGGGACTATAGCGATCGATAGTCGTTGAATTCATATTACTTTGCGTTGACTGATTGTCTTTAGCAAATTTTAACCAAACTTTTTGGATGGCACTTCGAGTTCAACAAAATTTAACCAAAGTTTTAAAACAAACCTCTTATTGGAACCCTCACGTCCCTCGAAGAAAAGTCTCCATTACCGAATTATACATAACCAAAGTTAATTCGGCAAGGAACAAATTTTTTTTGAGATAAGATAAGTCTGCAAATAACATAACTTCAATTTTCATTTCCAAAGTTTCGATATCCAAAGTTTGGAATTGTGTCACTTTCCCTATCCAAAAAATTTAATTTCTACATTGTTGGACTTTCTATATCCCTTTCTATATCAAATTTTTTAATTACCTTGCATATTGTATTGCATGTGGCAAGCTGTCAATGCTGCTATCTGAGACTTCTACACAATCCCCGCGTGTGTCCACAATATCCAAGTGGCAACTTTTTGTCTTTAAGTGAGATACCTAAACAAGGAGACCCGCTGGTAAAGTAGATATAGGCATACTAGGAGACCGGCTGGTAGAGGCGGACTAGGAGACTCGTTGTTAAAGGAAGGATATTGCTCAGGTTCATGAAGAACGTCGCTCAATTCCAAAAAAGTTACTAGCTCTTTAGTACACCTTTACACTACTCAGTTCCATAGAATCTTAGGTACGCCTTTACGCTCAATTGTTTGGGTTGCGGCTGCAAAAAAACCCAAATGCAAGACATTTTTAGTTAGAAAAATCCATTGTGCTTTTGATGTTCTAGTGAGCTGGTTAACTTCCCAGTATGTCAAGTAAAATTTCAACTTTTCTTTATGTTTGAGTTGTAGGGATAGTTCGGTAGTCAGAGTAGTTTTTCTGGTGTGCAATCACCTTTCTTTTCCCCCTTTTTATATAATCTTCGGCAGGGGAGGGATTTGAATAATTTCTGAAAACATTGTTTTCTTGGCCGTCTATAATTTCAGTGACAAGCCAAGGGTTCACAACTTTGATCTTCTAGAAAAGCTAGTCCTCCCTAATGGATCTATTTTACGTGCGAAAGTGCCTGGAAGACCGACACGGGACTGTATCTTTGTAGATCCAGCCAAAGATGGGAAAAGGTGGGGTTCCAAGTCAGAGTAATTTGGTTATTAACATGTAAAATTCTCTTAACCGTATTGTGCTTTGTATTTTTTTATTTTTTTTAACCCAAATGAACATTTGTCTTTTCAGCTTGCTGAAAATATGGAACCTAAACAACTTTACTGGAGTACTGGGTATCTTTAATTGCCAAGGAGCAGGACGGTGCAAAGTTGAAAAGAAGAATCATATTCACGATTCATCTCCGATGACCTTAAGTGGTAGTGTGTGTGCTTGAGATGTTGACTTCCTTCCACAAATTGCTGGTGATGTTGGAATGGAGATACTGTAATCTACGCTCATAGAACAGGTAAGAATATTTTCTCTTCTATATTTATTATGATGTGATAAATCTTCGCAAAAAACTTGCTACCCTATATAAGGGCTACTCTTGACAAGCATACAACACTTTCTTAATCATATTATTATAGGCGAAGGACCACTTTTCATAAACATATCACAACATTCTATTAGTGTTTTTTTTTTAATATTATTCTCAGCTAGGATTTTGGCTAAATCCTATAGATTCTAGTGCTCTATGGAGTATGAAGCTGCCCTTCTGGTACTTTTAAAAGTTGTTTCTACTTATCTTATTTTGCAGAGCTTACTTTTAAAAGTTGTTTCTGCTATTTCTACTTATGTTATTTTGCAGAGGCGAAGATGTCAGACTAATTATGAATTAAAATCAGTTGCAGCAGAGTATAAAAACGGGAATATAATCCAAGCGCACCTCCTGATTTATTTTGAATTAAAATCAATAGAGTATAAAAACACGTTGGAATATAATCCAAATGTACCTCCTTACTAAATTTGAATTAAAATAAGTCGCAACAGAGTATAAAAAGACTTCGAAGTTGGGAGTATATTCCAAGTGTGCCTACTGACGCTCCTTTACATTATTGTATAAACATGTTTTAGTTTAAACAGATCCTAAGCCTGATGAAAAACATCAATATCAAAGTGTTTTCGACTTACGGGGCAATTTTGAAGTATTCCTTAATTCGTATTACTGAGCCTTTGGGAAATGGCATTAATTCAGGTGTCTTCCTTAATAAGATGCAAAGGTATGGTTAAGTGTAAATAAGGTTTCTAATTGAATTTGAGATGTAGATATTTGGATACCCTAGCGGATTGAAATCACATGATTCTATTTGAAAGAATGCTCATTTGTTGGGCTTTTAGGCAATTGACAAAGAGCAATAATGCTTTGTGAATATTATTGTTACATGCTAAATCTACACCAGATTTTTCCTAAAAAAAAAGAATTGAGGCAATTGGATTTGTACAGTAACATTGTTATGTATTCTTAAACAATTTATTTATTTATTTTCTCTGTTGTGTCCACCGTTTATTTTACATTCACATGTGGTAAATGGGCAGTCTGAACATGAACTATTTCTTCTTACAGTAGAGCTTGTTCGAATTCCAAAAGGTGTTGCAGTACCTGTTACGTTGAAAGTGCTCGAGTATGAGCTTTACACGGTGACTCCTGTCAAGGTTAGAAATAAAAATTTAAACCTGTGCTTTTTAAGTTTTTGTAAGATGGTTGTAACAACATAGTGCTTGCCTTTTAGAGGTACAAAGGCAAGGATTCAGAAGTCAATTACTTCTTTTGGGGGTTATTTTAATTTTCTAGTTTTTCAACAATTTTATTTATCATGAGTGTAGGACATTGCATGTGGTATCTCCTTTGCTCCTATCAGACTAATTAACATGTTCAACTCTAGTGGTGAAATTGATGCATTCGACATACATTCAAATTCCCAAAACCCCGAACTAAGTGGTTCTCAGACAGTTGATGTCAGAATGAAAGTTCGTGGGTGTGGTACATTTGGAGCATTTTCCACGCATAAACCAAAGAAGTGTTCTGTCGATTCAAGTGAAACAAAATTCACATATGACTCTGAAAGTGGTCTTCCGACATTTGCAATTCCAATTTAAAAAGAGGAAACGTATATGTGGGATGTTAAAATTGAAATTTAAGTGAAAGGTGGTTCCTCTCACTTAATCATTTCCGTATATTCTACCAAAAGATGGATCTATTATGCCGATGGAACATAAAAATCTCACCGAGGGAGATGATCAAGGTGAAAGTCTCTCGGAGTTTTGGAGATCGAAAGACCAGTTTGCAATGAAAAATATAAGTGATCATGATGATTTGTCAAAGCAATGCTGCTAAGTGCAACGCTTACACACCTCATAATGTTATAGTCTTCATTTATTTTCCTATTTTATGATAAGAACAAGGTATTGCATCATTTAAATTTTTCGATTGCTCGTAGTTGGACCTCGTTTCGTGTACCAATTTCCGTCACGAGCGTCTCTTCGTCACACCACCGGTGTCGAATTTTTTGTAAGCTCTTGTCAAGACTTCGAGGGTGTGGACAAAGGAGGGTTAAATCACAATAAGTTTTTACTTAAAGTCTATAGAGACCTTATCTTTATTTTAGTAATAAAAAAATAAAGATCTGTTTAGCTCTCTATCCTAGCATCATGTTATTTGAGTGCTCCTAAACTCTTCATTTTAAATATGCACATTGCAAGAAAATAAGTGAATACAATTCATAGCAGAATGGAATAATGAAACAGTGCTTTGGGTTGATTCCAAGTGTGTATGATTATTTTCTTGTTAAAAAATGTTAAAAATGTTGCCTTTGGTTGATAGTTTTTTTTTATCGAAATTGAAAGGTTTGAAACTGACATACCAGTGATAGCAGGCCACTTGAAAATAGTTTGTTGCAACAACATGGCCTACTATAGAGGAGATGTAAAAGTTACAAATACAAGTTTTATTCAATTTTATTTTGTTTATCTACAAAAGCTTAGTCATAATGCAAGTCGTCAATAATTTTTTTGTGCTTACATTGAAATCAATGCACAATGTTAAACTAATTACCTTGAAATTGATGTACACCATATATCTAGTTACATCAAATCAGAAATCAATGTATTCACTAAAATAATTGCATCTAATGCAAGCAATCAAATAGGATGAGAAATCAACATCTACACTAAAATCAATGTATCTAATGCAAACAATCAAATAGGATTAGAAATCAACATCTACACTGAAATCAATGCTTCTAATGTTACAAGCAATCAAATAGGATTAGAAATCAACATCTACACTGAAATCAATGCATCTAGTGCTAGAAATCAAATAGGAATAAGAATCAACATCTACATTGAAATCAATGCATTTGATGCAAGCTCAATCAAACAAGATTAGAAATTAACAACTTTAATGAAATTAATGCATCTAATGCAAGCAATGAAATGGAATTAGAAATCAATGCATCTAATGCAAGAAATCAAATAGGATTAGAAATCAACATTTGTACACTGAAATCATTACCTCTAGTGCAAGAAATATTCTTCTCTTTCTCTCCCCCCTCCATCTATATCGATATCTCCCTCCATATCTTCATATTTGTCTCTCTATCTCACCCCCCTAGACACACATTCTCTCCCTCTCTCTTCATATCTATCTCTCTCTTCCATCATCCCTATACCTCTCTCTTCTTCCCTCACCCCCCCTTCCACCTATATCTCTATCTCCCTTTGTCTCTCCTTCATCTCTCCATATCACCCCACAAACATACACATTGTTTCTCCATATATATATCTATATCTCCCCCTCTCTCCCCCTCCCTCTCCTCTTCCCCTTCTCTTCCCCTATATCCCCTTCTATCTCTCTTCCCTCCTACTCTCCTCTCTCCCTCTCTCCATCTCCCTTGTAACTTTATCTCTCTCTCTCTCTCTCTCTCTCCATCTCCCTTGCCACTCCCTCTCTCTCTCTCTCTCTTTCTCCACCTTTCTCTCTCTCTCTCTATATATATTTCTTCTTACGTCCCTCTCTCTCCCCTTCCAAATCCATATCTCTCTCTCCCCCTTCCTCTCAATTCCTCTCTCTCTTCCTTTCTCTCTCACCTCCCTCTGTCTCACCCCCTCATCACTCTCTCTCTCTCTCTCTCTTGCTTCGTCCTGCAACACTGTTGACTATATCCCTACCTCCATCTCTCCATCTCTCCAACTTTGTATTTCTATATCACCGCCAAACATACACACTCTCTCTCCATCTCTCCCTTGTCACTCCTCTCTCTCTCCATCTCTCCCTTGTCACCCCCTCTCTCTCTCCACCTTTCTCTCTCTATATGTCTTGAACTTCTTCCTTCCCTCTCTTTTCCTACAACTCCATCTCTCAAGCTCCCTCTCTTTCCTGGACACTCTCTCCTCCTCTCGATATCTCCATCTTTGTGTCCCCCCTCTCTCTCTTACCCTTCTCTCCCACTCTCTCTCCTCTATATTTCAAAAATTTTAAAATACACTGACAATTAAAATATTATGTTTAAATATTTATTTATTTTGATGTCGTACAACAATTTAATTTTTTGTGTATAATAGATATTTAAAATGTGTGTTGTACATTCACATGGAGGGAAAATGATAATTTTCTATGGAAATATTATCTTAAATTTTCCAAAATATTAATGTTCAAGCTACCTCCATCAAAGATACATATAGTGCTTCATGTCTTCCAATTGAAACTATTTAGGTTTTATTACTTGATAGCTTCATGTTATAGTTACTTTAGGATTTCAAAAGTATTATATATTTTATTATTTTGGATTTATAAAAAAATAAAAAAATAGGTTAAATAAAATTAACATATTGAGTTAGCTTGTATGAATCTTTTTGTGTTAATGACTCTTTTGTTGACATCTACAACGTATATCAACCACATTTATTAGTGTGGTTGTGTTAGTTTATATTATAATATACGAACTTTTATATTATATTAAAGTTAAGAATATTATATTAATCCAAAACTAATAAATTCAATAATAACATTAAAATATATTAATATTAATTTTTTTAATATTAATATCATATTTCATAATTTAATTTAATAATAATAATAGTAATTTTTTTAATATTTTCAAGTCCCACTAGCACAATCGCTTGAGGATGGGCCTTGTCAGCAAGGTGACGCATGATCAAACCTCACGGGGGTGGTTTGCCATGTGCTAGTGGGAGGATACATGCTAAAAAGTCTAGTCAGCTTAGGGCTGGTGTGGCCCAGGCCGGGTGCGATCCCCGGGTGACTTTGATAGATTACACGCCCCTGAGTCATGGCTCCTCAAGTCACGGGTCAAGCCTGGAGCATCACAGACAACTTGACAAACAATATATATATATATATATATATATATATATATATATATATATATATATATATATATATATATATATATATATATATATATATTGATACAGACTTCGTAGGTTTCAATTGAGGGTTTTGTAACCCTCGACGGAAAATATGATCGATTTGTTTATATGTATTATTAATCTAAATTGCTTTTAATATTTGGGGTTCCAATTTTATTATAATTTTTGTTATCATGCCATGTAGTAACATTATATATATAAGGTTACTACATGGCATGATAACAAAAATTATAATAAAATTTGGAATTTTAAACAAAATGAATTGGATCATTCACATTTTTTTATATAAAGGCTCGATTGAGCTATATAGCTCCATCGATCCTTAGTGCTCGATCGAGGGTTTATGAAACCCTCAATCATCGAAGTCCTAAAATCCACACGCAAGCTTCTTTGCAAAATTTCTTGCAACACCATACTGTAACTTAGCGGCTAGGGAAAACTTGTTTTAGATGAAGTAGGTTGCTCATGTTGGATTCATAGTATGAAACCTCATTCAATACATATGAGCCAAACATTTTCGAATTCATGTGATATTTTTCATCTAATTTCTTTTAAACATAATGCTTGAAATTTTTTTGAAGAATTTTAAAGAGGTTGAATAAAAAATCAATATCATAAAATATACACAACAAAAAAATGCATCAAATACCACTATCTTTTACAAGTCCTCTTCAAAATGGTACTATTGGTTTTTCACCTTTTTTACCCTTTTTTTACCCTATACTAGTGTGCTATGCACTCACCCCATACCATGTAGGCATAGGCTTCTTGTATCATATGAAATTTTCACTTTAGTCCTTACATATGCCTACCCATTTGGTGGTATGTTATGTGGTCCATCCATATGTCATATTCATGTGTGGCTTGCACAATAATAGTAAATTATCTCTCAATTATTACTCTAATGTGATGGATCACCATCTCAAGGAGCCTTTGACCTTAGCCTAGATATGGGACCTCATTAGGTTGTGTAATGCTTAGGTAGCTTCCTTAGATCCATGTGCATGTGGTCTTGATTTAACTCACATTGACCCCTTGGGGTAGCCATCTAGGACATTAATAACTTCATGGATCCATTTTGGGACGCAAAACCCATGATTGGATTCATGGTCACTTAGGATTCCTTGAATTGAGTCCCTAGTTACTCAAGCTATTTTGGAATTACTATTTATGGAGTCAATTTGGGTCAAACTTCTTAAACATAATTAATGTCTTGACACTAACCATAACATGGATTTCATTGGGGTATCGATGATTATTAATCCACAAGTCATGTAGCAGTGGGTCATTGTGGGACTAAAACCCACTATACCATTATATCCAATACATTGCATGAAGTCAATAGAAACTATATAATGGCTTCATATGACTCAAGTAATCCAACAACTTTTTTAGCATTTTTTTATTCTTTGAGATACGTTTTCTTCCTATTTATACCCTTCAATTCCTCTTTGTAAGAACTCTTCAAGTAGACTGAACTATTATATGTTTGAAAATCCTATTTTATAGGTACACACTCGGATTAATAACTATTTTTCCTCCACCTTTTTCAATCCTTTAGCATTTATTGCACTTATCATCTCCAACAACTCTATAGGGACTATTTTGGTTAGCTGGGATCCAACCTTACAAATTCAATTGTTCCATCATAGGGCATCTTCATTGGCATAGTTTCACTTATATATTGGAACTTTCAACCCTAAAACCTCAAGGGTTCCATCATACGTAAGGAAAGGGAGGTATCATTCACTTCAAGGGCACTGTGTCTCTACACATTTCAGTAATTTACAATAGTATATCTAGTCTTTATATATATATATATATAAGTTGATCTCCATGTTACTTGAGATGACATGGTGTGGGATCAATTTCAGGGTCTCGTGATATATATATGAGGTCTATTCCATATCAGGGGAAACACACCATGAAATTGATCCCACACCATGTCATCTCAAGTAACATGTAGATCAACTAATGGAGGAAGATTCCCTAGTTGTCATAGGGTTTATCTTTTGGGATCTAACAAACCCTTATCCTTCTACATTCAGTGTGATGGAGTTAAATATCCTAGCTAGTATCCCATTAGTTCTATAATTTAACAATCAACACAACATGGATGCACAACAAGATTTGCATGATTGAGGGGTTTTGGAGGACACATTTTTTTCTCTAAGTGAAGATATGACTAGCCACATCATTAGTATTGGAGGGATTCATCTCCCACATAATATAAAACAATGGAAAAATTTTAAATATGTTTTTCGGTAACCTCTTGTAATCACCTTTAGAATTAGTTGAATCATAGTGGGGTTTCAATGAATTTGGTTTTATTGGTAGAATGATGTCTAGAGATTTCATGAGTGGAGTCCCATGTACTAAAGCCATGACCTCCAACTAGGAAGGGAAGGGATTAAGAGGTTTAGGGAATTCCAAAAAGCATATAAAATGTGTTAAAGGAAGGCAGACACCATCACTTTTCTCTCTCCTTAAAATAGAACCATTATGGAGTACATATATAAAGTGGATGAATATATTCCTCAATTAGAACATTTCATTGTACACTTAGTACTCGTGCTTGTGCACACACACACACACACAAAACATGGAGACCTAGTCTTCGGATTGTCATATCTTGTCTTGTGCATTGAATTAATAGTAAAAGGAGGTTTTCCCTTTAAATTGGATTGTATTCATTGATTTTTTATCATTTTCAAGGTGTTTGGATCATAACACATGTAGTAGGGCATGACCCATTTCCAATTGGATAACAGGCATGCATACTTCATCTAGGTGATCGAACTTGTGAGTTGACTTAAAACCTATGCATTGAATTATTGAGGAAGGCAAGGAAGAGATACTGTAGTCCAATTCTCAATAGAATGCAAATTTAGTATGGTAAAACAATTCATGTTTTCAATTAGGGTCTTTCCTGCTAAGTGAATGTTGTGTTGCTATCACCCCCACCAATTGATTCCATCAAATAACATGTTGTTATCAGCCCCACCACTTGTGCGAAACAACATGTTGTTCTTCATGAACTAAGTGCACCTCGAAAAAAAGAAGCATTTATTGCTGACAGAGCTAGGTGCATGTGCTATGTAACTTTGATGAAATATAAACCCTCAAACCTAACCATTCATAGGGGATTTTATAATGTGTGATACATTGGTACTACTTTGTAGTAACTCACATCAGAATGGTTGGTTGCCACTTGTTGTGGTCCATAGAAAGCTAATAAAAGGAAAACTGAGTGGTTAATTAGGATTGCAAACAAAATGGTAATTATGATTTTATTTGTGTGCAAATGATGTCACCAGTGACATGGCAAATCACCAACAACTTTGGTCTATTAAAATGCATTCAGGTTTTAAATCCCTAAGCTCTACATGGCACATGCATTAAAATAAGTGGGAGAAACATAAAAGAGTGATCGATGTTCCTTGGCCATTCATGGAAGAAAGATAAGGTAACATGGAACAATGCCAATGAACATTTCTATCCAATCCGTGCAACAAATAAAGAAAAGAATCAGCCAAACCTGAAGTGTAAACTGCAACATTGGGCACTGCGGAAAGGAACCGGACAACTCTGTGTCTAGACAAAGGTTCCAGGAAATTCAATTTAACATTCCAGCCATCAACCATGGGAGTAGAATTGCGTTAATCAATGGCCTAGAACGCCCTGTTCTGATTTTTCCAGGCTCTGGGGAATGGGTGCATTCATCCTCTTTGGATTTTCTATTAGAGTTACCACGTTATCTGGATCCGCTGATTCTGATGCTGGAGAAATCGCAAGAGGAGTTTCTGTTGTAAAAAAGTTAGACCCTTCCCGCCAAAAGGGAAAACCCTGTGGAGGAAGAGAGTTTCGAACAGAATAATGGACTGGGCTCGAAACTGTCGGCACTGAAGCTTGTGCATTCAAAGGTAGCATGCCAGAATTGACCCTTGAGGCTGAATTCACAGCTGGAGGTAACATGTCTGCCCATCCGAAGGGAACTGTAGGCGCTGTAGCTTGTGCATTCAAAGGTAGCATGCCAGAATTGACCTGTGAGGGCGGATTCACAGCCCCAAATCACTTTTGGCTTCGTAATCTTTTCTGAGAGGACTAAGGAGGAGATATAGAATAGCTGCAACAAAAGCACCTGTTGAAACACCAAAGCATAAATTTACTCCAATAATCGGACGCTCTGACATCTTATAACCCCAATTGAGACCAGAGACCGCATATTGTGCAAAAATAGTCACTTGCAGAAGTAGCACTACTACCATCAGGTGCGCCCATTCATGAGGTTTGTGACTTCCATTTTTGCAGTAGACCTTTATGAGCTTGACAATGTCCTCTGGTTTCCATCTAATGAGAAGTAAAAGATGATAACAAAGCTGTGGGTGTTGGTAGAGGCACATCAGGGTAAACAGAGCATTTACAATTTGATTACTGACCTCATGCCAGGCATCCCTCTGACTCTTTTTAGGCAGGGCCCTATTCAGAAGGCCAACCATAACCAAAACATTAATAGCTCCAGATACTGCCACGCCAATCCCCCATATCAACACTGGCAAATTCTTCGGATTTCGCAGCCATCGTTTCCCTGCGTCCTTCAAAACCGCCCACCTGATTTCCCCAACGAAAGGCACTTTAACGCCATCCTTGAGACCATGGAGAGGCTCCACTGGTGCTCTTTCAATGGCAATTATTTGAATTGTTGCAGAAGTCGAATCACGAAGAATCGTAACGCCTGGTCTTCTGGGAGGCTTAATGAAATATTGAGAAAATGACCTCTTAGGCTTCTTCGGTGCTTGTGCTTTTTCAGAAGACATACCAGAACATGACCCAATTGTCTGTTTATTTAAACTGGGGGATATTTCGGAGAAGGATTTGTGATCATTTATCTGGATCACATCACTACCTCCATTTTGAGCAGGCTCCATGATCAACTTATTCAATGAAAACTTGCCAGGACTCTAAGGGTCATCCTCTTACAGAATCCCCTATCTCTGTATTTAGGCACCCAACAAGGCAATGTCATGGAGAAATACCTGCCGTTACTGGTGGAATTCTATAAACTAGGACTACGTAACAATTGACCAACGTGTTCAATGGTGCCGATTTGTTTACCACCTCTGAAAAACAGAATATAAGAATCAAATAAAAACAATCTATTTTTAACCTCTTAAACTTTAAAAATACCTTCTTTCTTCTCCATTATTATTGTTACATGCTAAATCTGCACCAGATTTTTCCTAAAAAAAGAATTGAGGCAATTGGATTTGTACAGTAACATTGTCATGTATTCTTAAACAATTTATTTATTTATTTTCTCTGTTGTGTCCACCGTTTATTTTACATTCACATGTGGTAAATGGGCAGTCTGAACATGAACTATTTCTTCTTACAGGAGAGCTTGTTCGAATTCCAAAAGGTGTTGCAGTACCTGTTACGTTGAAAGAGCTCGAGTATGAGCTTTACACGGTGATAAAAATTTAAACCTGTGCTTTTTAAGTTTTTGTAAGATGGTTGTAACAACATAGTGCTTGCCTTTTAGAGGTACAAAGGCAACGATTCAGAAGTCAATTACTTCTTTTGGGGGTTATTTTAATTTTCTAGTTTTTCAACAATTTTATTTATCATGAGTGTAGGACATTGCATGTGGTATCTCCTTTGCTCCTATCAGACTAATTAACATGTTCAACTCTAGTGGCGCAATTGATGCATTTGACATACATTCAAATTCCCAAAACCCCGAACTAAGTGGTTCTCAGACAGTTGATGTCAGAATGAAAGTTCGTGGGTGTGGTACATTTGGAGCATTTTCCACGCATAAACCAAAGAAGTGTTCTGTCGATTCAAGTGAAACAAAATTCACATATGACTCTGAAAGTGGTCTTCTGACATTTGCAATTCCAATTTAAAAAGAGGAAACGTATATGTGGGATGTTAAAATTGAAATTTAAGTGAAAGGTGGTTCCTCTCACTTAATCATTTGCATATTCTACCAAAAGATGGATCTATTATGCCGATGGGAACATAAAAATCTCACTGAGGGAGATGATCACAGGAAAGTCTCTCTGAGTTTTGGAGACTGGAAAAGACAGGGAATATGATGAAAAATATAAGTGATCATGATGATTTGTCAAAGCAATGTTGCTATGCAGTTACACACCTCATAATGTTATAGTCTTCATTTATTTTCCTATGTTATGATAAGAACAAGGTATTGCATCATTTAAATTTTTCAGATTTCTTGTTGCATAGGTAGTTTCTGTGTACCAATTTCCTGTCGTCGAGCGTCTCTTTCTGTCACACCACTGGTGTCGAATTTTTGTAAGCTCTTGTCAAGACTTCGAGGGTGTGGACAAAGGAGGGTTAAATCTGTCACAAGTTTTTACTTAAAGTCTATGGAGACCTTATCTTTATTTTAGTAATAAAAAAATAAAGATCTGTTTAGCTCTCTATCCTAGCATCATGTTATTTGAGTGCTCCTAAACTCTTCATTTTAAATATGCACATTGCAAGAAAATAAGTGAATACAATTCATAGCAGAATGGAATAATGAAACAGTGCTTTGGGTTGATTCCAAGTGTGTATGATTATTTTCTTGTAAAAAATGTTAAAAATGTTGCCTTTGGTTGATTGTTTTTTTTTATCGAAATTGAAAGGTTTGAAACTGGCATACCAGTGCTAGCCGGCCACTTGAAAATAGTTTGTTGCAACAACATGGCCTACTATAGAGGAGATGTAAAAGTTACAAATACAAGTTTTATTCAATTTTATTTTGTTTATCTACAAAAGCTTAGTCATAATGCAAGTCGTCAATAATTTTTTTGTGCTTACACTGAAATCAATGCACAATGTTAAACTAATTACCTTGAAATTAATGTACACCATATATCTAGTTACATCAAATCAGAAATCAATGTATTCACTAAAATAATTGCATCTAATGCAAGCAATCAAATAGGATGAGAAATCAACATCTACACTAAAATCAATATATCTAATGTAAACAATCAAATAGGATTAGAAATCAACATCTACACTGAAATCAATGCTTCTAATGTTACAAGCAATCAAATAGGATTAGAAATCAACATCTACACTGAAATCAATGCATCTAGTGCTAGAAATCAAATAGGAATAAGAATCAACATCTACATTGAAATCAATGCATTTGATGCAAGCTCAATCAAACAAGATTAAAAATTAACAGCTTTAATGAAATTAATGCATCTAATGTAAGCAATGAAATAGAATTAGAAATCAATGCATCTAATGCAAGAAATCAAATAGGATTAGAAATCAACATTTGTACACTGAAATCATTACCTCTAGTGCAAGAAATATTCTTCTCTTTCTCTCCCCCCTCCATCTATATCGATATCTCCCTCCATATCTTCATATTTGTCTCTCTATCTCACCCCCCTAGACACACATTCTCTCCCTCTCTCTTCATATCTATCTCTCTCTCCCATCATCCCTATACCTCTCTCTTCTTCCCTCACCCCCCCTTCCATCTATATCTCTATCTCCCTTTGTCTCTCCTTCATCTCTCTATATCACCCCACAAACATACACATTGTTTCTCCATATATATATCTATATCTCCCCCTCCCTCTCCGCCTCCCTCCCTCTTCCCCTTCTCTTCCCCTATATCCCCTTCTATCTCTCTTCCCTCCTACTCTCCTCTCTCCCTCTCTCCATCTCCCTTGTAACTTTATCGCTCTCTCTCTCTCTCTCCATCTCCCTTGCCACTTCCTCTCTCTCTCTCTCTCTCTTTCTCCACCTTTCTCTCTCTCTCTATATATTTCTTCTTACCTCCCTCTCTCCCCCTTCCTCTCAATTCCTCTCTCTCTTCCTTTCTCTCTCACCTCCCTCTGTCTCACCCCCTCATCACTCCCTCTCTCTCTCTCTCTCGTGCTTCGTCCCGCAACACTGTTGACTATATCCCTACCTCCATCTCTCCATCTCTCCAACTTTGTATTTCTATATCACCGCCAAACATACACACTCTCTCTCCATCTCTCCCTTGTCACTCCTTCTCTCTCTCTCCATCTCTCCCTTGTCACCCCCTCTCTCTCCACCTTTCTCTCTCTATATGTCTTGAACTTCTTCCTTCCCTCTCTTTTCCTACAACTCCATCTCTCAAGCTCCCTCTCTTTCTTGGACACTCTCTCCTCCTCTCGATATCTCCATCTTTGTGTCCCCCCTCTCTCTCTTACCCTTCTCTCCCACTCTCTCTCCTCTATATTTCAAAAATTTTAAAATACACTAACAAATAAAATATTATGTTTAAATATTTATTTATTTTGATGCCGTACAACAATTTCATTTTTTGTGTATAATAGATATTTAAAATGAAATATTTCAAATGTGTGTTGTACATTCACATGGAGGGAAAATGATAATTTTCTATGGAAATATTATCCTAAATTTTCCAAAATATTAATGTTCAAGCTACCTCCATCAAAGATACATATAGTGCTTCATGTCTTCCAATTGAAACTATTTAGGTTTTATTACTTGGTAGCTTCATGTTATAGTTACTTTAGGATTTCAAAAGTATTATATATTTTATTATTTTGGATTTATAAAAAAAAAAATGGTTAAATAAAATTAACATATTGAGTTAGCTTGTATGAATCTTTTTGTGTTAATGACTCTTTTGTTGACACCTACAACGTATATCAACCACATTTATTAATGTGGTTGTGTTAGTTTATATTATAATATACGAACTTTTATATTATATTAAAGTTAAGAATATTATATTAATCCAAAACTAATCAATTCAATAATAACATTAAATATATTAATATTAATTTTTTTATATTAATATCATATTTCATAATTTAATTTAAAAATAATAATAATTTTTTTTTTAATATTTTCAAGTCCCACTAGCACAATCGCTTGAGGATGGGCCTCGTCAGCAAGGTGACGCATGATCAAACCTCACGGGGGTGGTTTGTCATGTGCTAGTGGGAGGATACATGCTAAAAAGTCTAGTCAGCTTAGGGCTGGTGTGGCCCAGGCCGGGTGCGATCCCCGGGTGACTTTGATAGATTACACACCCCTGGGTCATGGCTCCTCAAGTCACGGGTCAAGCCTGGAGCATCACAGACAACTTGACAAACAATATATATATATTAGATGTTAGGACTTCAGAGGCTCAATCGAGGGTTTCGTAAACCCTCGATCGAGCGCTATGGATCGATCGAGCCTTTATATAAAAAAAATTGAATGATCTAAAATTCAAGCTTTTACCACATTTTAAAATTCCAAATTTTATTATAATTTTTGTTATCATGCCATGTAGAAACCTTATATATATAAGGTTTCTACATGGCATGATAAAAAAAATTATAATAAAATTTGGAATTTTAAAATGTGGTAAAAGCTTGAATTTTAGATCATTCAAATTTTTTTATATAAAGGCTCGATTGAGCTATATAGCTCGATCGATCCTTAGTGCTCGATCGAGGGTTTACGGAACTCTCAATCAAGCTTCTGAAGTCCTAAAATCCACAATTTTAGCACCCCTTTTGCAAAATTTCTTGCAACACCATTTTGTACCCTAGCGGGGTTAGGGAAAAATTTGTTCTTAGCTGGCAGAGTTGTTCATGTTGGATTCATGAAAGAATCCTCTATCCAATGGCATATGAGCCAAACATTTTCGAATTCATATGATATTTTTCATCTAATTTCTTTTAAACATAATGCTTGAAATTTTTTTGAACAATTTTAAAGAGGTTGAATAAAAAATCAATATCATAAAATATACACAACAAAAAAATGCAACAAATACCACTATCTTTTACTAGTCCTCTTCAAAATGGTACTATTGGTTTTCCACCCTTTTTACCCTTTTTTTACCCTATACTAGTGTGCTATGCACTCACCCCATACCATGTAGGCATAGGCTTCTTGTATCATATGAAATTTTCACTTAAGTACTTGCATATGCCTACCCATTTGGAGGTATGTTATGTGGTCCATCCATATGTCATATTCATGTGTGGCTTGCACAATAATTGTAAACTAGCAATTGCACCTAATGTTGCAAAGGAAACGCCGTAAGAAAGAAAGCAATTGTAATTAATTTGTGATTTAATTAAATATTTAACTTATAAAGATTAAATAAAGTACGATGCTTCATAGTTAAATGTAAGAGTGTATTGGATCTATTAGTTTTATAAAATAGTATAGAATATTCTTAATACATGTTCCTAAATTATGTTGAATGTGTGACAATTAGGGCTTGACATATTAGTTATAGAAGTAAATTTACTGGACGCATTCTGATTGTTGATCCAGAATGTTGAATGTCTCATAGTTAATACTTGGGATTACGTTGATCCAGAATGTTGAATATTCTTAATGCGTATATTTTTAATTAGGTTGATAGTTACTAATTGGTTGGATGCCTCTGCACCTACTTGCACCTCATCAATTGTTGTCCCCAAAGATGGAGGCTCAACTTCCTTGACCATGGCTCCAACTTGAGCCTTCAACTAGCTCTCCAAATATGACTTACAATGCACACTATATATACCATACTCCTCCTCATGTTCATGCACCTCTAAGTGCTCTTGATGCTGCATTATCATTAGTAACTCATCCCTCAAGTTTTCCTAAGTGTCTTCTCCTTGGCCATCTTCACATATGCGAACAATCTGTTGGTCACCATGCATAGGTGAAGTGGTATCAACATCTCCACATGATTTCTCATACATTTCAAGGGTATTCCCATAAAAATCAATGGACTCAATGATAGTAGAAGAACCCATCTCATTCTCTTCAGAATTATTAGAAGGAATCCCCTCTTGTCCTACCTTTGTCATCACTACCATTTTACGTGAGCATGATTGATTAGGCTCCCAAAGTTCGTTGCAGCAAAAACAAATATTTTTCCTCCTTAATTCATTCTTGCTACCTATTTGAACCTTTGCACAGGAAACAACCTTGTCTTCCCTTGCTTGCACCCTCATCAGTTCCTCCTTGGTCAACTACCTCTTGAGCAATCTCATGTTCTGCTCAACCAACCTTCCTACTAGTTCATAAGCAACATGTGAAACAATATGTTCTTTCCTCCACATGGCCAAAAACTTCAATTTCAACTACTTGCGAATGAGATCACGATCTCCCATAACTGAAGACAATAGTTTGCATGTTTGTTTTGACATTGTTCGGATAATATTCCTTAATGTTAAAGATGCACTGGAACATTTGAAGAATCAAATCATTTGTGACTCTAGATAAAGCATGATGTCATATGATTTGACTCTAATCATGAATTCCAAAATCTCGAACTTAGAGTAATGACAGGACCCATGGTGTTATCCAATTCCTGGAAACTTTCTACAATCAGCTAGAAAAATTTCCTCATAGTATCATCATTGTAAGGAGGTGTAAGTGAAGTTAGTCATATGATCTCACTAAGAAAGGAAGCAACCATATGTCTTACCCATTCACAAGGGTGCTCCAAGAACTTGTGTTGTATCAAGGCAATTATGGATGGTTTGAAGGCCCAATTTAAGCTACTCCAATTTGATTGGTTCACCTTGGAAATAAGTGAGTTTAACTTCTCCAATTTAAAAAGATATTTCACTGTCACCTTCACAATCTTCAAATCTAACCCAAGTGCAAAGAGAAAATTTCATCTCCCATTCCTTTTGTAGATCCCTTGGCTGCTCCAACTCTAGAATAGCATGGACTCCTCTTGAGACAAGTATGTTGTTCTACCTTTTTCTCTAATCTAAGTTGTAGTCCACTCAGTGTACTACTATGTTGATTTAAAAGGCATCTTAAACACCATTTTTATTGTACTACTACCCACTTAATGCATAGAGAAATCTCTCTTAGTACTTTTGAATAATAATATATTGACAATACAAGGCTCATGACTAAAATCTTAGCATATAATGACAACACTAGCAATGAACTCTCTACACCACCTCAGCCCACACAACTAAAAATAACAAGCATCTCTGCATGACAACCAATCTCCGCCCACAACAACACTTCCAATATCGAGGCCCAACCAATCTCTGCCCACAACTACCCTCAGCCATGCATGACATGACACAAAACATCTCTGGCAGATTCATCATCAATAACCCTCGCTAAATACTCTCAAGGAAAGTTGATTACTCTGGTTATAAATCACAGTATTATAACAGAACAAAGCACATAAAATGTATGAAAGTAGCAGCAACTCATTACCATGGCAGCTCCTACAATAATATCACTGTCAAGCATATATGAAATACAAGAAAAATTTATGGCTACTCCGTTGCTGTGCTCCAACATAGCAGCCCCTTTAATAACAACAATGTTAACCAACAATATATTCCCGCTCTAAACCCAAAACACTTCTTAGGTCCCACTTTCCATCACAAAAGACTATAAATCTCACATATAAACCACTCCTGCTTTCGTACACACTCGTTATGCCATTCACTCCAAAGTGCTGACATCATCACTACCGTTGGACTCAATTGACGGAGTTGAGAGTATTGAATTTACCGTTGCAAACATTAAGAACATGGAATGATTTAGAATCATCCAATGACAACTGCATGCCTCAGCTGCAAGTGTTGGAATTGTACAACATGAAATTATCAGAGGTATCATTTGCTACAGGCATTTGCCCCATCCTTCAATATTTCTCCCTCCGGTTTTGCAATCATATAGTGGAGGTCGGGACATTTCCAAATGCACTAATAAAACTGGAATTGACTAATTGTTCTACTGCTAGATTTCTCGTCATTCAGTTTGGCATAATTCTTCTCAATTCACCTCTTAAAATTTTGTTCTGGTTTAAAAGATCATAGCTACAGTGAAAGAATTAGAAAATGCCAATACATGGAAAAAATCACCCATATAGGGAGGAAGTATATGGATATGGTTGTGCAGTTGAACTACGTTCTTGATCATAGATAGACATGCCTTTCTTCTCCAATAGAGAAAAGACGTGAAAATTGCTCCACCTCCAGAGGTTGATGTTGCTAAGGTTGAAGCAAACAGAAGGAAGATAAAATGGGATAGTAAATTACAGACTAAAGCCAATACCGACCTTGGAGAACGTTCTTTGTCTCATTATAATGCGGTGGGGGAGAAAGAAATAAAATCACCCTTACAGAAAACTATGAGTACAATGTGCCATCAATGCCAAAGAAATGACAAAGGAAGAGTGGTCTAGTGCTCTAGATGCACAAAGCGTTACTGTGTTTACTGCATTGAAATGTGGTACCCTGTTCTCTCTCATAGGAGATTGCGATATTTACACAGATAAAGAATTTATTTTTGCACAAATCCAATTTCATTTTGCACTTTTATTAAAAACATAAACTCCAAGCTCCTCAAGTTTAATAAACCAAATACAAGATGGTGTCTTAGAGTGTCTGGGTCTTCTTCTTCATCATGATAAGATCTATCTTGAGATGCTCAACCTTCTCTTGGTGGATATTAACTGGACGTCTTGTAGCCTTGTTGGATGCCTCTGCACCTACTTGCACCTCATCAATTGGTGTCCCCAAATATGGAGGCTCAACTTCCTTGACCATGGCTCCAACTTGAGCCTTCAACTAGCTCTCCAAAGATGACTTACAATGCACACTATACATACCATACTCCTCCTCATGTTCATGCACCTCTAAGTGCTCTTGATGCTGCATTCTCATTAGTAACTCATCCCTCAAGTTTTCCTGAGTGTCTTCTCCTTGGCCTTCTTCACATATGCGAACAATCTGTTGGTCACCATGCACAGGAATTGGTATCAACATCTCCACATGATTTCTCATACATTTCAAGGGTATTCCCATAAAATCAATGGACTCAACGATAGTAGAAGAACCCATCTCATTCTCTGTAATTATTAGGAAGGAATCCCTCTGTTCTACCTTTGTCATCACTACCATTTTACGTGAGCATGATTGATTAGGCTCTAAGGTTCAAGTAAAGAAAAAACAAATATTTTTCCTCCTTAATTCATTCTCGCTACCTATTTGAACCTTGCACAGAAAACAACCTTGTCTTCTCCTTGCTTCGTACCCTCATCACTCCTCCTGTCAACTACCTCTTGAGCAATCTCATGTTCTTCTCAACCAACCTTCCTACTAGTTCATAAGAAACATGTGAAACAATATGTTCTTTCCTCCACATGGCCAACAACTTCGATTGCAACTACTTGCAAATGAGATCACGATCTCCCATAACTGAAGACAATAGTTTGCATGTTTGTTTCGACATTGTTCGGATAATATTCCTTAATGTTAAAGATGCACTGGAACATTTGAAGAATCAAATCATTGCACTCTAGATAAAGCATGATGTCATATGATTTGAATCTAATCATGAGTTCCAAAATCTTGAGCCTCTTTCCAAAGGTAGGACCCATGGTGTTATCCAATTCCTGGAAACTTTCTACAATCAGCTAGAAAAATTTCCTCATAGTATCATCATTGTAAGGAGGTGTAAGTGAAGTTAGTCATATGATCTCACTAAGAAAGGAAGCAACCATATGTCTTACCCATTCACAAGGGTGCTCCAAGAACTTGTGTTGTATCAAGGCAATTATGGATGGCTTGAAGGCCCAATTTAAGCTACTCCAATTTGATTGGTTCACCTTGGAAATAAGTGAGTTTAACTTCTCCAATTTAAAAAGATCTTTCACTGTTACCTTCACAATCTTCAAATCGACCCAAGTAAAGAGAAAATTTCCTCTCCCATTCCTTTTAGATCCCTTGGCCTGCTCTCCAACTCTAGAATAGCATTCTCTGAGAAAAGTATGTTGTTCTCAGCCTTTTTCTCTTAATCTAAGTTGTAGTACACTCAGTGTACAACTATGTTGATTTAAAAGGCATCTTAAACACCATTTTTATTGTACTACTACCCACTTAATGCATAGAGAAATCTCTCTTAGTACTTTTGAATAATAATATATTGACAATACAAGGCTCATGACTAAAATCTGAGCATATAATGACAACACTAGCAATGAAATCTCTACACCACCTCAGCCCACACAACTAAAAATAACAAGCATCTCTGCACGACAACCAATCTCCGCCCACAACAACACTTCCAATATCGAGGCCCAACCAATCTCTGCCCACAACTACACTCAGCCATGCATGACATGACACAAAACATCTCTGGCAGATTCATCATCAATAACCCTCTTTAAATACTCTCAAGAAAAGTTCATTACTCTGGTTATAAATCACAAGATATAAATATAACAACAAAAGCACATAAAATGGACAAGCGCAGCGGGAATAATCCCTTATTACCATGGCAGCCTCCTACAATAATATCACCCACAGCATATATGAAATACAATAAAATTTATGGCTACTTAAAAGGTGCCCAACATAAAGAATTTTCATTACCACAATGTTAACCCAATAATATATTCTCGCTTCCGATCCCAAAACACTTCTTAGGTCGCACTTTCCATCACAAAAGACTATATATCTGTCATATAAACCACTCACGCTTTCAGACACACTCGCAGGCCATTCACCCAAAGTGCGGACATCATCACTACTGTTGACTCAATTGACGGAGTTGAGAGTATTGAATTACCCGTTGCAAACATTAAGAACATGGAATGATTTGGAATCATCCAATCACAACTATGCCTCAAATGCAAGTCTTGGAACTGTACAACATGAAATTATCAGAGGTATCATTTGCTACAGGCGTTTGCCCCATCCTTCAATATTTCTCCCTCCGGGTTTTGCAATCATATAGTGGAGGTCGGGACATTGCCAAATGCACTAATAAAACTAGAATTGACTAATTGTTCTACTACTAGATTTCTCGTCATTCAATTTGGCAGATTTCTTCTCAATTCACCTCTTAAAATTTTGTTCTGGTTTAAAATATCATAGTTACAGTGAAAGAATTAGAAAATTCCAATACATGGAAAAAATCCCCCATATAGTGGAGGTCGGGACATTGCCAAATGCACTAATAAAACTGGAATTGACTAAAAGGACTCAAGTAACTCAATTGTTTTGAAGAGTGACACAAGGTAAGATCAAGGCACTGCAACCTCCATAGATGTTCTTGTGGAGGAATACCTCAATCAGATAACCTCCATGATAATGTTATCTTGTTTCATCTGCGACATGCCAGTATTCACACAGCATGAGAGTGCCCTACTCTTCCAAACTGTGTAACACCAAAAGTACCTAAAAAAATTAGATCTTAGGGGAACAAACATAAAAGAAATGCCAAATGAAATTGGATACTTGGGGGATTTGGAGGCTCTGGAAATAGGGAGCCCTTGTCAGTATAGCCTACTACCTTCACTTACGTGAAGATTGGACAAGCTAGAATTGAGGCTCGAGAATCGCAGTGAATTGAAACCTTGCCGTTGACTGCTCGATCGTTGACTCAATTGACGGAGTTGAGAGTATTGAATTGCCCGTTGCAAACATTAAGAACATGGAATGATTTGGAATCATCCAATGACAACTGCATGCCTCAGCTGCAAGTCTTGGAACTGTACAACATGAAATTATCAGAGGTATCATTTGCTACAGGCGTTTGCCCCATCCTTCATGCAGATTCATCATCAATAACCCTGCTTATATACTCTCAAGAAAATTTCATTACTCTGGTTATAAATCACAGTATTATAACAGAACAAAGCACATAAAATGTATGACAGTAGCAGCAACTCATTACCATGGCAGCTCCTACAATAATATCACTGTCAAGCATATATGAAATACAATAAAAATTTATGGCTACTCTGTTACAGGCTCCAACTTAGTAGCCCCTTTAATAACAACAATGTTAACCCAATAATATATTCTGCTCTCATCCCAAAACACTTCTTAGGTCCCAATTTCCATCACAAAAGACTATATATCTGTCATATAAACCACTCACGCTTTCAGACACACTAGCAGGCCATTCACCCAAAGTGCGGACATCATCACTACTGTTGACTCAATTGACGGAGTTGAGAGTATTGAATTGCCCGTTGCAAACATTAAGAACATGGAATGATTTGGAATCATCCAATGACAACTGCATGCCTCAGCTGCAAGTCTTGGAACTGTACAACATGAAATTATTAGAGGTATCATTTGCTACAAGCGTTTGCCCCATCCTTCAATATTTCTCCCTCCAGGTTTTGCAATCATATAGTGGAGGTCGAGACATTGCCAAATGCACTAATAAAACTGGAATTGACTAATTGTTCTACTGCTAGATTTATCGTCATTCAATTTGGCAGAATTCTTCTCAATTCACCTCTTAAATTTTTTTTCTAGTTTAAAAGATCATAGCTACAGTGAAAGAATTAGAAAATGCCAATACATGGAAAAAATCCCCCATATAGGGAGGAAGTATATGGATATGGTTGTGCAGTGGAACTGCATTCTTGATCACAGATAAACATGCATTTCTTATCTTGATTCATCTGCGACACGCTAGTATTCACAAAGCATGAGAGTGCCCTACTCTTCCAAACTGTATAACACCAAAGGTACCTAAAAAAATTAGATCTTAGGGGAACAAACATAAAAGAAATTCCAAATGAAATTGGATACTTGGGGGATTTGGAGGCTCTGGAAATAGGGAGCCCTTTGCTGCATAGTCTACCACCTTCAGTCGGTCAGTTGAAGATCTTAAAGAAATTGAGGCTCGAGAATTGCAGTGAATTGAAACATTTGCCGGTGACTGTTCGACTGTTGATTCAATTGACTAAGTTGAGAGTACTGAATTGCCCATTGCAAACATTAAGAACATGGAATGATTTGGAATCATCCAATGACAACTGCATGGCTCAATTGCAAGTCTTGGAACTGTACAACATGAAATTATCAGAGGTATCATTTGCTACAGGCGTTTGCCCCATCCTTCAATATTTCTCCCTCCGGTTTTGCAATCATATAGTGGAGGTCGGGACATTGCCAAATGCACTAATAAAACTGGAATTGACTAATTGTTCTACTGCTAGATTTCTCGTCATTCATTTTGGCAGAATTCTTCTCAATTCAACCCAGCTGCCCCTTCTCCTGTGAAAACTCATTGAACTATCCCTCAAACCATCATGAACATACCTAAAACTCTCTGAAAAACCTTTTTCAAGTTGGCCCTCGCAATTTCAGCTTCGTTTTCTGTATTGCGGGGCCTCCGACCCCATTGCTTGCACCAGAATCGATCCTGAGCCACCTCATATGAAAGCCCTGCCAAGGGCTCATGGGCGCCGGAAGTTTCCCTCTCAAATAAATCACCAAGGTCGAACCCACAGCAAAACACATTGTTCTTATAAACAAAACATAGAGGATTGCCTGCAAGACTGAGAGAGGAGGGGATATAGCAATGGCCATACAAGGGTACGAAAAGAGGCACCTTTTTCAAGTTGGCCCTCGCAATTTCAACTGCGTTTTCTGTATTGCGGGGCCTCCGACCCCATTTCTTGCACCAGAATCGATCCTGGGCCACCTCATATGAAAGCCTTGCCATTGCAGGTTGAATCTCATGCGCAGCTGCTGATACCCACCCGACTTCCAATCAGGGAAACCAACTCCCATAGGGACACCTTGTTGCAAAACAGCTCACCAAGGTCGAACCCACAGCAAAACATGGCTCTTATAAACAAAAAACAGAGGATTGCCTGCAAGACTGGGAGAGGAGGGGATATAGCAATGACCATACAAGGGTACGAAAAGAGGCACCTTTTTCAAGTTGGTCCTGGCAATTTCAGCTGCGTTTTCTGTATTGCGGGGCCTCTGACCCCATTTCTTGCACCAGAATCGATCCTGAGCCACCTCATATGAAAGCCCTGCCATTGCAGGTTGAGTCTCATGGGCAGTTGCTGAGACCCACCCGACCTCCAATCAGGGAAACCAACTCCCACAGGGACACCCTGTTGCAATGAACAATGAGGCGCAAAGGTTGTACCAATTGCATTTTCCAGCAGCAATGAGGGACAGACATTGCTTCTCTGAAATCCGAGAATGTCCAGTCCCTCAATGCTCTACCTTCTACATTTTCTCTTTTCATTTTCTATATTTCATAACTGCATTGTAAACTAACTTTTCTATCTAAGGGTTGAAAATGTTTCAATCGTCTAACATATAATCTAAGGGTTTCACATTATGCCACGATGCACACCAGCAAAGTTATTTTCAAATAATAACGCCTTACGGCGTAATTATCTCTCAATTATTACTCTAATGTGATGGATCACCATCTCAAGGCGCCTTTGACCTTAGCCTAGATATGGGACCTCATTAGGTTGTGTAATGCTTAGGTAGCTTCCTTAGATCCATGTGCATGTGGTTTTGATTTAACTCACATTGACCCCTTGGGGTAGCCATCTAGGACATTAATAACTTCATGGATCCATTTTGGGATGCAAAACCCATGGTTGGATTCATGGTCACTTAGGATTCCTTGAATTGAGTCCCTAGTTACTCAAGCTATTTGGAATTACTATTTATGGAGTCAATTTGGGTCAAACTTCTTAAACATAATTAATGTCTTGACACTAACCATAACATGGATTTCATTGGGGTATCGATGATTATTAATCCACAAGTCATGTAGCAGTGGGTCATTGTGGGACTAAAACCCACTATACCATTATATCCAATACATTGCATGAAGTCAATAGAAACTATATAATGGCTTCATATGACTCAAGTAATCCAACAACTTTTTTAGCATTTTCTTATTCTTTGAGATACATTTTCTTCCTATTTATACCCTTCAATTCCTCTTTGTAAGAACTCTTCAAGTAGACTGAACTATTATATGTTTGAAAATCCTATTTTATAGGTACACACTCGAATTAATAACTATTTTTCCTCCACCTTTTTCAATCCTTTAGCATTTATTGCACTTATCATCTCCAACAACTCTATAGGGACTATTTTGGTTAGCTGGGATCCAACCTTACAAATTCAATTGTTCCATCATAGGGCATCTTCATTGGCATAGTTTCACTTATATATTGGAACTTTCAACCCTAAAACCTCAAGGGTTCCATCATACGTAAGGAAAGGGAGGTATCATTCACTTCAAGGGCACTGTGTCTCTACACATTTCAGTAATTTACAATAGTATATCTAGTCTTTATATATATATATATATATATATATATATATATATAAGTTGATCTCCATGTTACTTGAGATGACATGGTGTGGGATCAATTTCAGGGTCTCGTGATATATATATGAGGTCTGTTCCATATCAAGGGAAACACACCATGAAATTGATCCCACACCATGTCATCTCAAGTAACATGTAGATCAACTAATGGAGGAAGATACCCTAGTTGTCATAGGGTTTATCTTTTGGGATCTAACAAACCCTTATCCTTCTACATTCAGTGTGATGGAGTTAAATATCCTAGCTAGTATCCCATTAGTTCTATTTAACAATCAACACAACATGGATGCACAACAAGATTTGCATGATTGAGGGGTTTTGGAGGACACCTTTTTTTCTCTAAGTGAAGATATGACTAGCCACATCATTAGTATTGGAGGGATTCATCTCCCACATAATATAAAACAATGGAAAAATTTTAAATATGTTTTTCGGTAACCTCTTGTAATCACCTTTAGAATTAGTTGAATCATAGTGGGGTTTCAATGAATTTGGTTTTATTGGTAGAATGATGTCTAGAGATTTCATGAGTGGAGTCCCATGTACTAAAGCCATGACCTCCAACTAGGAAGGGAAGGGATTAAGAGGTTTAGGGAATTCCAAAAAGCATATAAAATGTGTTAAAGGAAGGCAGACACCATCACTTTTCTCTCTCCTCAAAATAGAACCATTATGGAGTACATATATAAAGTGGATGAATGTATTCCTCAATTAGAACATTTCATTGTACACTTAGTACTCGCGCTTGTGCACACACACACACACACACAAAACATGGAGACCTAGTCTTTGGATTGTCATATCTTGTCTTGTGCATTGAATTAATAGTAAAAGGAGGTTTTCCCTTTAAATTGGATTGTATTCATTGATTTTTTATCATTTTCAAGGTGTTTGGATCATAACACATGTAGTCGGGCATGACCCATTTCCAATTGGATAACAGACATGCATACTTCATCTAGGTGATCGAACTTGTGAGTTGACTTAAAACCTATGCATTGAATTATTGAGGAGGGCAAGGAAGAGATACTGTAGTCCAATTCTCAATAGAATGCAAATTTAGTATGGTAAAACAATTCATGTTTTCAATTAGGGTCTTTCCTGCTAAGTGAATGTTGTGTTGTTATCACCCCCACCAATTGATTCCATCAAATAACATGTTGTTATCAGCCCCACCACTTCTACGAAACAACATGTTGTTCTTCATGAACTACGTGCACCTCGAAAAATAGAAGCATTTATTGCTGACAGAGCTAGGTGCATGTGCTATGTAACTTTGATGAAATATAAACCCTCAAACCTAACCATTCATAGGGGATTTTATAATGTGTGATACATTGGTACTACTTTGTAGTAACTCACATCAAAATGGTTGGTTGCCACTTGTTGTGGTCCATAGAAAGCTAATAAAAGGAAAACTGAGTGGTTAATTAGGATTGCAAACAAAATGGCCTAGAACCAGCCATCAACCATGGGAGTAGAATTGCGTTAATCAATGGCCTAGAACGCCCTGTTCTGATTTTTCCAGGCTCTGGGGAATGGGTGCATTCATCCTCTTTGGATTTTCTATTAGATTTACCACGTTATCTGGATCCTCTGATTCTGATGCTGGAGAAATCGCAAGAGGAGTTTCTGTTGTAAAAAAGTTAGACCCTTCCCGCCAAAAGGGAAAACCCTGTGGAGGAAGAGAGTTTCGAACAGAATAATGGACTGGGCTCGAAACTGTCGGCACTGAAGCTTGTGCATTCAAAGGTAGCATGCCAGAATTGACCCTTGAGGCTGAATTCACAGCTGGAGGTAACATGTCTGCCCATCCCAAGGGAACTGTAGGCGCTGTAGCTTGTGCATTCAAAGGTAGCATGCCAGAATTGACCTGTGAGGGCGGATTCACAGCCCCCAAATCACTTTTGGCTTCGTAATCTTTTCTGAGAGGACTAAGGAGGAGATATAGAATAGCTGCAACAAAAGCACCTGTTGAAACACCAAAGCATAAATTCACTCCAATACTCGGACGCTCTGACCTCTTATAACCCCAATTGAGACCAGAGACCGCATATTGTGCAAAAATAGTCACTTGCAGAAGTAGCACTACTACCATCAGGTGCGCCCATTCATGAGGTTTGTGACTTCCATTTTTGCAGTAGACCTTTATGAGCTTGACAATGTCCTCTGGTTTCCATCTAATGAGAAGTAAAAGATGATAACAAAGCTGTGGGTGTTGGTAGAGGCACATCAGGGTAAACAGAGCATTTACAATTTGATTACTGACCTCCTGCCAGGCATCCCTCTGACTCTTTTTAGGCAGGGCCCTATTCAGAAGGCCAACCATAACCAAAACATTAATAGCTCCAGATACTGCCACGCCAATCCACCATATCAACACTGGCAAATTCTTCGGATTTCGCAGCCATTTCCCCAAAACCGCCCACCTGATTTCCCCAACAAAAGGCACTTTAACGCCATCCTTGAGACCATGGAGAGGCTCCACTGGTGCTCTTTCATTGGCAATTATTTGAATTGTTGCAGAAGTCGAATCACGAAGAATCGTAACGCCTGGTCTTCTTGGAGGCTTAATGAAATATTGAGAAAATGACCTCTTAGGCTTCTTCGGTGCTTGTGCTTTTTCAGAAGACATACCAGAACATGACCCAATGGGGGATATTTCGGAGAAGGATTTGTGATCATTTATCTGGATCACATCACTACCTCCATTTTGAGCAGGCTCCATGATCAACTTATTCAATGAAAACTTGCCAGGACTGTCAGGCTCATCCTCTTACAGAATCCCCTATCTCTGTATTTAGGCAATGTGATGGAGAAATACCTGCCGTTACTGGTGGAATTCTATAAACTAGGACTACGTAACAATTGACCAACTTGTTCAATGGTGCCCATTTGTTTACCACCTCTGAAAAACAGAATATAAGAATCAAATAAAAACAATCTATTTATAACCTCTTAAACTTTAAAAATACCTTCTTTCTTCTCCACTATTATTTAAATAACTACTCTCATGTGAACAGACCCAAGTTTTCTAGAAAATAATATCGTGAGATGGTTAGAGACGTCTCAAAATCTCGTGTCAATGTAACCTGGTCAATAACATTGTATAGTCAAAATTAGTGCAAAGAAGATAAACCTTGAAATAGTTTTAAATTCAATTTTGTCATTGCTAATTCAGTTTAGCTTTCATTCGACTTGCGGGGTTATTACTAAACTAGTCGTCTCAGTAACCCTAATCTGCTGTTGTTCCAGGTTAACCGTTGCAGTTAAATAACAAAACATTAGAAATGATTTTAAAAATTATATGTTATTATTAAGATAGTATATTAAAAATATAGTATATTGATTGATATGAAAATCATTTATAATATAATATATTAAGATAAAACTATTCAACATGTGTAAAACTATATTTTTGATTAAATATATATAATAATATAAATAATATATATACATACATATTGATTTATAATATATTTATGTATTCACTATATATTCAAAATCAATAATATAGTTTTACACATGTTGAATAATTTTATCATAATATATTATAAATGATTTTCATATCAATCCATATACTATATTTTAAAAATATAGTTTTACACATGTTGAATAGTTTTATCTTAATATGTTATAAATGATTTTCATATGCAATATTTTAATGAGATAATATAACATAAAATTTTATTATTTTTATGCTACACACATAATAGAAGCGTCTAGCCATTAATTTAATAATTAATTAATTTTTTTATGATTGTGAGAGAAATTTAGTTTAATTGGTTATTTTTCATTCTATTATTATTGAAAAATTTATTAAATCTATTTTTTGAAAGTTGTTTTATGGGTTTTTTCATTTTGATTAATGTATATGATTCTTTTTCAATTTTTATTTTATTTTATTTAAACAATTTTTTTAAAATATAAGATTATTGATTTGTAATTTTTTAATTTAAAGTATATTTTATTTATTCCATTATAATTTTTTTTATAAAATGTCTTTTTAAATTTATTGTTTAAATTCAAAAAATATTCTGTCAACATTGTTATCCTATTGTTTGGAGTTCAATATGTAGAGAAAGGCCTTTATATCATTTTTTGTCACGATGACAAACATGTAGTTTTGGATGTTTTGAATAAAATCTCCTTAACACAAAATATGCCATATTAGACTTGATTTCTAAAATAGTTTTGGATGTTTTCAATAAAATATCCTTAAAACAAAATATGCCACATTAGTCTTGATTTCAAAAGTAACGATAATGACCAGTGTATGCAACACATCATCTACAATGTTGCTTCCATAGAAAAGAGTACAACATGAAATCAAATGAAAATCACACCAATTGATGCATAGTTATACAATACAAAAATAAAGGTGTATTGCCACATCACATAACTGGATATAATATGTTCAACTTATATAACCAGATTCTCATTGCCAACTGTAGTTTACGTAAGTCTTGCTTTATTTCACTTTGCCAAAAACATAATCACAATTGAAAAGAACGAGAAACTAAGATTTGTTCATTTTGTTCTAGGAAAACAATATAATTATAACACCCACATGCTATGATGAGATGAGAGTTGTTACCTATTTCAAAATGCAACATATGTTATGAATTACATCACATTATTTTCCTAAAAAAATTGTGGGCCTTTAAACATGTGTTTATTTTAAATGAATAATTATGTAAAAAACAATTTTAATAACATCATTATTATTATGAATAAAATTATTTTTATTTTAAAAGAATTAGAATTATTAATTACATTAAATTTGTTACTTTAAAAGAATTAGAATTATTAGTTAACATTAAATATTTGTATAGTAATAATTTAATTTTAAAGTTAAAATCAAAACATATATCAAACTGTTATATAATATTTTTCAATATATAATTAAACATTAAAACTTATTTTTTTGAAGTAATTAATCATTCTTATTTTTATTTATTTGAAAAAAATTTCGAAAAATGAATTGGCTTTAAAACATTGTGTTGATATTTCTTGACTGTTAGACATGTGTGTTATCTTAACTTTAGTGTAGCTAGTGCATCATTCTAATTTTTAGTTTACTATGATATACTCACCTAGTTTAATTAGGAGACAAGAAATGTGGCCCATATCCACACATGTCATCTAAATAACCTGATTATTGATAGTAGATATCACACACATAGATTAATTAACAAAGAGTAAGTGGCCCAAGTCCACACATATTTAGTTAGTTTTCAAATTCTTGCATTAAATCAAGTTTTAATTTTTGCATTAGGATTTCGGGACCAGGATTAAAACACCAAAAGAAAGCAAGTAATCTCTATCGCCCTTGCACCTAACGGTGACCCTGGGTATGCATATGAATGCTCTCTCTTGATATTTTACAGTCTCCCTATAGAGCAAACTTTTAGTTTAAATAGGACAAGTTGTAAGCGTCCCATTATCCGCACATTGTTTATTTCGTGAAAGGAACAACCAAACATAGTGTATCGTATATCTGCATCTTACAACATTGTGATTGTTCACTTTATTTCACACACAAAGATTTAGCGAGCTAGGGCCCTCATCCTATTCTTACTGTAGCTTCACAAAGGCACACCATAAGCAAATATTTTCTTTTCATTTTCCTAGTTGAAAGTCATTAATATTAGTTCAATTTTTGGCACTAGGATTCGGGACAGGGATCGAATTATCTTTAGAAGAGCAAGTAATCTCTGCTACCTTTGCACCCACGGGTGATCCTAGGTAAGCATATGAAAACTCTCTACTGATAATTCACCATCTCCCTATAGTTGATCAATTAAATTAACTAAGAAGCATTATAAGCGGCCCACATCCGCACATGTTTTACTTTTGAGCAAGGAACAACCAAACCTAGTTTAAATACGGGATATTGAAAAGGATCACCGCATATCCACATGTTCAAACTATGTGCTTGTTCACCTCTTTCTCACACACATTCACACCTTAACTAAATCAAAGCCACCTAAAACTCACTTAAATAAATGCATTAAACTCTCCCCACAGGGGCCACAAGAGAAGTTATAGCTTAAGTTAGGACCAAGGGGGTAGGCATCCAATAAGCTGCCTTGGTCAGTTTACATCTTGAAACATAGAAGTTGACTATTTAGGGAACTTTTAAATCCGTCTATCCGCCCACGGCAAAGAAAACCTGAGCGCAGCAGAGACCCGATTCAGAGGGGGTTAGGCTTAGGCCCAGTGCGTGCAGTATTATTCGGGGCTACCTGACCCGTCTAATACTCGGTACTGGTAGCTGAATTACCAAGAAGCCCAAGACTCGAACGCTCACGTGGGACGACGGTACCTAGCGACCAAAATTAGGGCATCCTTCCCTATAGGTGACGGTGTAGGCAAGCACTAGATCCTCTACCCTTACCTTGGTTGATTTTCTTCGGTTGACTGGAGGCGTCGCCAACTCTTTTGGGACGTTGCCCCAGCATTCGCAAGATATCTTCTCAAGGCCCAATTACATTTGAGCGTGTGAGGACGACTTAGGTCTTCTAGGATTTGAGTATCATACGAAAAAACAACAAAAAACCATATTTTTTTATTGACTGGTCACATAGGATTAATCTAAAGGGAAATTTTATATTTTATTTTCGTTTTTTTTTTATGTATGCGATCGGATTTTTTTTTTTGATTGTAATCTCTATCCTCTCAAAATTTTCCAAAAACATACCTAGATGATGCCAGAACGGATCCAATAGGACTTCGTCGATCTAGACGCCTTTTGGACCTCCCCCCATTACCGGGAGGGGTTCCAGGTCTTTCGCCATTTAGGCATCAAAGACGGAGCACTGACACCCATATTGGTTCATCCTTTATTAGGGCATCATTAGTTGGAAACCCTCGTCGGTCACCCAACACGACACCAGTGAACACCCCCACAGGGTCATCGCATACCACTCCTCCCACAATCCTTAGGGGACAGAGGAGTGCTATCCATTCAGGAAGTCAGGTGAACTCAAAGCAGGGCATGTCACAGACAAACCCTATACCTAACCAGAACACTGTGTTTTGACAAGGGGCAATGGCTACAAAATCTCAGTCACCTTTCTTAGCTTCGTTAAATTTACCATATTTAACTAAGTTGACAAACGATCCCATTGCTCACAACCCTACATGGATTCCCATGCCCACGAAGCTCGCTTTGGACATTCCATATTTCGAAGGGAAGCAAGCAGTAGACCTCGAAAAGAATATTATGACTTTCCACCTATGGTATTCGGCGAACAACATCATTGACGATATTATTCGACTAAGACTATTTCAATGCACCCTAATCGGAATAGCCGCAAAATGGTATGTGGAGCATCCATATGCTACGCATAGAACCTTTAGCGCCCTCGCTACTACATTCCTGACCTATTTTCAGTTACCCACCCACCAAGATTTTGGAATGGAATTACTGACCCACTTTAGGCAAACACCCGCCGTCCATATCTCAGACCATCTCCACGAATGGCGAAGGCGTTGTAGTTTGTGCAAAGCTAAACTCAACGATCGAGTTCTGTTACACATGTTCTTGAAACCTCTCACCGCAGAGATTTCGAAGGATATGGCGCAACAAAAGACCATATCCGAAGAGGGTGCTATTAGTAAGGCCCAACAACTCGAGCTGATCTATACGCAGTCAGGATATATTTAAAATATCCTGCCTAACGCCCTGCGCCTACAAACTTACAAAGAATTTCTAGGCGCGTCGAACTCCGCAGACAGTTTGATTGGGTTATTGACCCAAAATCACCTAAGCAGCAGCACTCCATACCCCGGTTACGCATATGATTCTACCCAGGACATATCGAAACCTGGCTATCAAAGTCATTATGCACCTTCGAAAAATGTGACTAATAGGGCGTCATCGTATCTCCATCAGCAGGGAGGTCCGTATCCTCCAGCTTAGGGGACCCAGTATGCAGTTAGACATGTTGATGGAAGAGCTTCCCCCCAACATCCATTTATAAACCAGGGACAAGGACCACAATATGCCCAGTCCCCAACACAAAACCCACCTATGCGGAATAATGCACAGGTGAACTTTGTGAAACCTTCCCAAGCTCAACCGTGCCAACCATACAAACAAGAGAATCCAAATTTTCCTCCCAATGCAACTATGAAAAAAGGAAAAAACAAGCCTAAAGGAAATCCTGGACAGGGGGGCAACAATCAAGAACGCCCTTCGCAATCTCAGGCCGGTTGAAACTCCAACCGAAATAAAAACCAGGAATGAAGTAACCCCCAAAGGCAGAACAAGAGGGCAAATCTTTGGACAAACCACTCTTGTTTAATCTGTGGTGAGTACGACCATTACACTCATCACTGTCCCGACCTCCCTGAGCTAAAGAATATTCAAGCTAACCGGGGACAAGGGGGATCCTCTCAATAGACATCAGTTATGGAGGAGCCTTTCCCCCACCAAGGGACAATTACCACTCAACAAAAAAATCCTGACGATTCTGGAAAGAACGACCATGAAATCTACATGACTGGCGAAGATTTTTTTTTTCCAGACACGGAACCAAAATTATGATACCCCACTAGACACCAACTCGTCAGGGGCTAGTACAAGTGCACCAACAACACCTTTGACCATATCAAATATGCCTATTGAACCTTTTCCAAAATGGCCGAGGGACCAACTAGGCGGGCAAGAAACCATTCCAAAGTGGCCCATAACTATAGCATCGTGGATGATCTAGCTCAATCTCCCATTGCCATGTTAGCTTTGGAGGTATTAGAATCATGCCCAAAGTAAAGGAAAGCCTTACTTTCTACGTTAGGTGCCATCGACCCCGCTGATTCGCACCTAATAAATTTTGATTTAGACAAATCCACCCCTTGGCTTCCTTCAATGGTCGCCTTTCAGATAACAGTGTCAGTTCAAAACATCACCATCCACCGATGTATAATTGACGAGGGTGCATCCACATGCATCATGTCAAAGAACGTCAAGTTAGGGTCTCCCGAACTAAAGCCATTAGACATCACACTTAGAGCATATGATGGACGCCCTTCAGCCCTCTTCGGTCTCTACCAAAATGTCCCAGTCTGCTTAGTCCGCAAGACGGTCATTATAGACATTGAAGTCTTGGATTGTCACTATGTCCCTAGATTTCATGCAATGCTAGCTTGTATGTGATCGACCATAGTTCGCCTCTCCCAAGAATATGGTTCGGACAGCGAATCCATGAACAACTCAACAACTGAGGAAGATGTGCTGAGTATATCCATCCTCTTTTTGTCAGCTGAAAAACGACCAATCGGGGAACCCTTAGTCACCCCTAGCCATTCTCCATGGACAAGACCAACATGTGCATTGTGTAAAATGCCTAATCATATGGTTTCCACTTTCCCTGACTTAGAAGCGCTACGACACTGGTACCCAGTCACACCATCTAGCGAGCAGGACGGGAACCCAATTTCTAGGATGTTTGGCCTAGTGTTCCAAGGAAATCACCATGAGCAGCGTTGTACCTCTAAAAAAGGGTCTAACATACCAACCACGGTCGTGAGTGTTAGTAATGTTGAGGAACCCTCCAACATGAAACACAACCCCAAATACCTTTGCAATCTTTGTAAGGGTGCTCACCTTCTTAAGGATTGTTCTAGTATACATAGAGTCTTAGAAGTGTGGTCTAAATATTCTCATCAACTTATGGTTGATCCATTGATTAGTGATTATAAAGTTCCCATGGAAAAGGGTAAAGTTAGGTTTCCATGTAGGTTATAGAACAAGGGATGTTAGTCCCTATATCTCTAGTATAGCCCCTTATTATTGTTAGTGTAAACCCCTTATTGTTATTATTGTAATCTTGTAACCCCATTTTGTTGTTATTGTGCCCTTAAATTATTATTGTTAGTTTAAGTGATTACATTAGTATTCACATTTCAGGATTACATTACATTATGGCCCCATGGACTCCTATATAGAAAGCGAGGTTTTGTGAATTGTATCATCCAATAATTTTTCATTTTATAATGTATTGGAGGTGTTGCCCCCCCTCGTAGTTGCTCATTTCTAAGGCGTTGATATCTCTTTCTTCTCTTTTTGAGCTGGTTTACACAGTCACGTATGTGGGCCAGCTATAACTTTTTTTACGAAGCTCTTTTACGAAGCTCAATATTGAAATTTTTAGGGTGCGAAGAAAAAATCTTGAGGAAGCCTGTGTAAAAATTTCAGAGTTTGGTTCGAAATAATGTCGGAGATATCATCTGTGGAAGTCAGGTATTTTTTCAGGATCCTAAACAGGTCATCGGGGAATTTGTGCTATAAAGTTTTTTCTACGAAGGTTCAGAATCTGAAATTCATATGGTGCGGAGCTGAAATCCTGAGGAAATTCATCAAAAAATTTCAGAGCTTGGTTCACAACATTTTTAGAGATATGATCTGTGGAAGGTAGTGATTTTTCAGGCTCCTGAATTTCATCTTAAAGAGGTGATCGTGGGAAAAGTTCAATAACTCTCTCTCTGGAGATTGTATTGGAGTGCCGTCAAAATTGGTCGCAAGTACACGGCATTTATTTTATTGGCTATCAATTTTAGAGACAAAGGACAAAACAGTGACACGTGGCAAGTCGTACAAGTTCACTCTACTGAACCAGTCCAAAATTAGGTCATTGTGGGAGATTGGACACAAATTTGTCTTGGAGAATCCAAATCAGGTCAGACCTATGGCATTTGAAAGAAGCTTCAGAGGGATACTACAGGGCTGAATTTGAGATATCTAAGATTTTCAATTACAGAGATAATTCAATTTCAATATCGAGCTCCTAAAAGCTAGTAAAAGGTGTGTATTTTTTTTTTCCGAATTACATAAGTCTTGTTTGAAGAATCAAGTTGAATTGATTCCAAGGGCAAATTGTAGAATAGATATCAATATTGGATTTTAAAATGGCCCCTAAAAATAATTCAACACCCATTAAGCCTTCAGAAGGTTCTACTATGACTCATGAAGATGAAGAATTGCAACATGATCTATCAAAATTACAAGAGCAAGTGCAACAAATTTCACTCTCGCAAAAAGAAACAAAAAATGAAATGGAAGTTTTGAAGAAAGGCGTGGAAGTGAAGATGGACGGTTTGAAGAAAGACATGGAAGCTAAAATGGATGGCGTGGAAGTGAATATGGACGGTTTGAAGAATGACATGAAAGACAACATGGAAAACATGAAGAATGATCTAAAAGAATACATGGAAGGCTTGATGACAAGCTTAAAACCAGAAATGATTCCTAATGGCGGAAATATAGGAGAAGAACCTCCCGATGAGAACAAAATAAATGTTAATCATGATTTCATAAACTCGAATGTTGGCGGGAAGAACCACCATATTCCAAAAATGGATATGAGGAAGTTTGATGGAAAGGATCCTGTAACATGGATACTACAGATGGAGCAATATTTTGATCTCCATAATGTGCAAAACACACAAAAGGTACGCATTGGAACTTTACATTTAGAACAAAATACATTTGTATGGTATCAATGGCTTTGCTCCCGTAAAAAAATTGTCACTTGGTCAATTTTTACGGAGGAAATGATAGCACATTATGAGGATACAAAGAGCAACACCTTCTTTAGCCAATTGATAAATCTCAAACAAAAGGGTTTAGTGGGGCAGCACATTGAGGACTTCCAAAAATTGAATATAAGGGTAACCGATCTTACAGAGGAACACAGGATTGATCTCTTCCTAGGCACTTTAAAGGATAACATCCAACATGAAGTTCGCGTTTTGGAACCTGATTCATTGGAGAAGGCATTCAGGTTGGCAAGAAAAGTTGAATGTAAAATTATGGCGACAAGGAAGCCTACCACTCATTTCTATAAAGAAGGAAGTGTTGCTACACCTAGATTTCCACAACCTACAAGGTTGACACCACAACAATTGGAAGAAAAAAGAGCAAAAGGGCTTTGCTACAGTTGTGATAGCAAATACACTAAAGGTCATAAGTGTGCTGAGAAGAAAATATTTTACATAGATTGTGAAGAAGAATAAGAAAATGAACAAGAAGACGATATACACCAGGAACCACCCCTAGAAGAGGAAGAAATGAATCCGACCATATCGTGTAATGCACTGGCAGGAATTACCACTCCTCAAACTCTCAAGATAGAAGGACACATAAAGAAGAAAAGGGTAATAGTGTTGATTGATTCAGGTAGCACCCATAATTTTATTCATTATAAGGTAGCCAAGGAATTAAATTGTTTCCTATACCCAGCACCAGAATGTCAAGTGATGGTTGCAAATGGAGGAACTATAAATTGCTCTGGAAAATGCCATAATATCAAGATAACCATGGGGGAATATGTATTGACTAGTCCAATGCTTTCCATTCCTATGGGAGGTGCTGATGTTGTACTAGGAGTACAATGGTTACAATCTTTGGGGACGGTAGCTTTAATTTTCAAGAACTTTTCTTGAAATTTTTTTCAGAAGAAAAGGAAGTCGAATTACGGGGTATTGAAGGGAAGCCGGGAAGGATAATAAGCTATAATGTCATGACAAAGCTTCTAAAGAAAGAATAACGAGGCGTAATTGCACAATTATGCTCACTAGAAGTTCCGACATCAAAATCATCTATTTCTGCAGATCTCCAACAAGTCTTGGACAATCATTCCAAGGTGTTTGAAACTCCCAAAGGACTCCCACCCATTCGTGATCATGATCATGCTATTCATTTGATTCCAGGAAGTGTTCCTCCAAACATCAGGCCTTATAGATATCCTTACTTCCAAAAGAGCGAAATTGAACGTATGATTGCAGAAATGTTAGAGGCGGGTATAATTCAACCTGGTCAAAGTTCTTTCTCTGCTCCTGTAGTATTGGTACACAAGAAGGATGGATCATGGTGAATGTGTCCAGATTATAGGGAGCTTAATAAGCTCACCATTAAAGATAAATTTCCCATTCCTGTGATTGATGAATTATTGGATGAATTACATGGAGCAATTTATTTTACCAAGTTGGATCTTCGTTCAGGATATCATCAAATTAGAATGAAGACTGAAGATATTCCAAAAACAGCATTTCGAACTCATGAGGGTCATTATGAATTTTTGGTCATGCCTTTTGCCTTACCAATGCACCTTCTACATTTCAAGGGTTGATGAATTCCATTTTCAAACCCTTCCTTAGAAAATTTGTGCTAGTATTTTTTGATGATATACTAATCTACAACAGGTCTTGGAAGGATCATGTTGAACATGTTGACAGGGTGCTCAAACTACTACAGGAGAAACAATTATATGCAAAAACATCCAAATGTTTCTTTGGAGTACAAGAGGTGGAATATCTGGGTCATATTGTATCTCACGAGGGTGTTAAAGTATACCCTAACAAAATTAAAGCCATTAAGGAATGGAAATTTCCCACAACCATAAAGCAGTTGCGAGGATTTCTCGGGTTAACAGGGTATTATCACAAGTTTGTTAAGAATTATGGGAGAATAGCAGCACCTCTAACAACATTATTGAAGAAAGATGCATTTTCATGGACTCCTGAAGCAACTAAGGCCTTGGAACGTCTTAAAGAGGCAATGTGCCTAGCACCGGTCTTAGCTACACCAGACTTCACAAAAACCTTTATTGTGGAATGTGATGCCTCAGGAAATGGAATTGGTGCATTTTTAATGCAGGAAGGAAGACCCATTGCTTTTGAAAGTCGTCCAATCAAAGGAAAGTATTTACAGAAACCTATTTATGAGAAGGAAATGTTAGTAATACTACATGCACTAAAGAAATGGCGAACTTACCTAATGGGAAGACACTTCAAGGTAAAAACTGATCATGATAGTCTTAAACACTTTTTGGAACAAAGACTATCGTCAGAAGAACAACAAAAATGGGTCACAAAGATGTTGGGTTATGACTTTGAAATAATCTACAAAAAAGGAAAGCTGAATGTTGTTGCAGATGCACACTCAAGAAAGAATGAAGAGGTGGAAGCATTGCTTTGTGCCATTTCTATTATCCAACCAGATTGGATAACTGAAGCAAGAGATGAATGGAAGAAGGACAAAGATGTATGGACACTCATTCAAAAGTTGCAAGAAGATCCTAGTACATCACCCATTGCTTTTGAAAGTCGTCCAATCAAAGGAAAGTATTTACAGAAACCTATTTATGAGAAGGAAATGTTAGCAATACTGCATGCACTAAAGAAATGGCTAACTTACCTAATGGGAAGACACTTCAAGGTAAAAACTGATCATGATAGTCTTAAACACTTTTTGGAACAAAGACTATCTTCAGAAGAGCAGCGAAAATGGGTCACAAAGATGTTGGGTTATGACTTTGAAATAATCTACAAAAAAGGAAAGCTTAATGTTGTTGCAGATGCACTCTCAAGAAAGAATGAAGAGGTGGAAGCATTGCTTGTGCCATTTCTATTATCCAACCAGATTGGATAACCAAATCAAGAGATGAATGGAAGAAGGAAAAAGATGTATGGACACTCATTCAAAAGTTGCAGCAAGATCCTAGTACATATGATAGATTTAGTTGGAAAAATGATTCCTTATGGTACAAAGATCGCTTATATCTTTGTAAGAATTCCCAACTAAAACAAAAGATTCTTCTGGAATTGCACACTTCTCCTTTAGGAGGACACTCAGGATTTTTAAAACTTACCATAGGGTGAAGAAAGAATTTTTTTGGGATGGCCTTAAATCTGATATTCAAAAGTTTGTGGCGGAATGTTTGGTTTGCCAGCAGAATAAAGTTGAGACAATTAAGACCCCGGGACTTCTGCAACCTTTATCCATTCCAAGTCAACGTTGGGAGGATATTTCAATGGATTTTATCACAGGTTTACCTAAGTCCGAAGGAAAGAATGTCATCATGGTGGTAGTTGATAGACTTACCAAGTATGCACACTTTTGTGCATTATCTCATCCATTTAAAGCAAGCACAGTTGCTACTACATTTATGGACAGAATTCAAAAGCTACATGGAAGCCCAAGGGTTATTGTGAGCGACAGAGATCCCATTTTTACTGGAAATTTTTGGACGGGGTTATTTTCTTGTTTGGGTACTCAATTAGCTCATAGCTCATCTTATCATCCTCAATCTGATGGTCAAACTGAGATAGTAAATAAATGTTTGGAAGGACATCTTCGTTGTTTTGTATCTGATAAACAAACACAATGGGTCAAGTGGTTACCTCTTGCTGAATGGTGGTATAACACTTCCTTCCATACCGCAGCAAAAATGACCCCATTTATGGCACTTTATGGATATCATCCACCATCCATCACATCATCTTTAAGGGAAAATTCGAAGGTTCAAGCAGTGGAAGATCACATCGAGCATCAGGAAGAAGTTCTCCAACTCTTAAAGGATAACCTGAATTTGGCACAAAATCGAATGAAACAACAGGCAGATCAACATCGTAGCGAGAGAAGTTTTGATGTAGGAGATCGGGTATTTTTACGGCTACAACCATACAAACAAATGTCCCTCAAGCAAGCAAAGAAGGATAATAAATTATCGCCAAAGTACTATGGTCCTTACAAGGTGTTGCAAAAGATTGGTACTATGGCATACAAATTGGAGCTTCCTGCTTCTTCGCGAGTACATCCAGTTTTCCATGTTTCATGCTTAAAGAAGGTTATAGGAAAAAATCTTCCAGTTCAAACAATATTGCCAGAACTTGATGAGGAAGGAAAAATCATATTGGAACCAGAAGCGGTCATGGAAACAAGAACTCGACAACTACGGAATCGATCAATTTCAGAGTATCTCATCAAGTGGAAGAACTTACCCACTGAAGATTCTACATGGGAGGATAAGAATTTTATACAGAAGCACCCAGAGCTACTCAAGCATTGAGGACAACACTTTTTTGAAGGAGAGGGGCATGTTAGGTCCCTATATTACTAGTATAGTCCCTTATTGTTGTTAGTGTAACCCCCTTATCGTTATTATTGTACCCTTGTAACCCCCATTTTGTTATTATTGTGCCCTTAAATTATTATTGTTAGGTCGGCTAGGATTACATTGTGGCCCACTAGGATTACATTATGGCCCCATGGACTCCTATATATAGAAAGGAGGTTTTGTAAATTGTAGCATCCAATAATTGTTCATTTATGTAATGTATTGGAGGTTTCCCCTCGAAGTGGCTCATTTCTAAGGTGTTGATATCTCTTTTCTTCTCTTTTTGAGTTGGTTACACAACATTCTATATTTTTTAGATTACAGTACATAGAGAAATTGATCTATAATCTGCTAGAGAGGCTTCTTTCTAAGATTTAGGCATAAGATAGATGAAGGTGGTGTCGAATGTAGAAAGGAGAGAAGATATACAACAAGAGTTTTCCACAACTTGTGAGACATCATACCTCAGGATGTGCGAATAGACCTGATAGAATTCTATTGTTAAGGCATAAGGGGTGAGAGCCTTGTTTTTTGGCATGCTCATAACCATATATTCTACTTCTCTGAAGGACACTTCACGAGAAACTTTTGTGTTCTGCTCTTCCATCACAAATTTGGGGATGTGCTAAATAATTTGATTACTTTCAACCCTTATTACATTAACTAATTCCATCAGCAGAGTTTGGAAGTGATTGTGCATCGTTGATCAGATTTCATCTTTCTCTTCCAATATTTGCCAAGACACATTTGAAGGAATTGGATCTTATGTTGCTGCATATATTATATCATTTATCTATGGAAAAAAATTGTATTATTTTCACCTTCTTGCAGCCATTTTATTCTTTATTTCTTCCTATACATAATTTCCTCCTGTTGTAGCCTTTCCCCATGTTGTTGTGCTAATTCCTTTTCATTTTCTTTAAGCTAATTTGTTCCAACATATGCTATCATTATTTGCTGCACCTCTTAAATGTCTTTCTCAATATTCCTTTTTGCTTCTTGAATGTTCCCAAAGTCCGTAATGTTCCCCGATTTCATTTTTTTCTTGATGAATTTAAGCCTTTGTTGAAAGCGGAACATTATTCCTCCTTGTAGGGCTGATGATTCCAACCACAATTTTTCCATGTTTGAATTAAATTGTGGATGCCGAAGAAAGAGTGCTTCAAACCTGAAAGGCATGTTGAGGGGAGTGTTGGACCATTTTAGCATAAGTCTAATGGGCCAGTGGTCAGAGCCATGGCTAGGAAGAATGATTTCTTCTGCACCCAAGTTTGTCAAATAGAGGGATTCTGATGCCAAGAAACGGTCTAATCTGTAGGCCACTTTATTTTCCCCTCCCTTCGATTTTTCTAGGTATGGGTGCCATTTGGGGTAGGGATATCCACTAAGTTATGATCCTTTGTGAAGGAGTTGAATTTTTTGGCTTCTTTGTTTGGTCTTCTAACACCTCCATTTTTTTCATTCAAAGACCTGATCATGTTGAAGTCACCTCCCAGGATCTACTTTGCTTCTCCTATTAGCCGAGCCAAGGATTGCAAGTTGGCCAATAGTTTCCTCTTATCTTGAGTCGCATTGGGGCCATAGATCTTTGAGATGTACACTTCTTGGAAAGAGCCCACGGGCTTAAAAATAGTAGTAGGAATTTGGGGGAATGAAAGTGAGTCCTTCAAAACCACCATGGATGGATTCCAAAGGATGGTTAGCCCACCCGACGCCCTCACTGCACAAGGACTTATGAGTTCATAGTTCTTCCAAAATGAGGAAACTATCTTCTTTAGTGTTTCAAAGTTACATTTAGCTTCCTGTAGTAGCATGATATCTAGCTTTTCTTTTTGGATTTTATTTATGAGGAGTGTGCTTTTGATTTTCCAGTGAGGCCTAAAATATTCCAAATGATGATATTCATCATCTGGGGGTGGGGTAAAAATGTGTATCAATGGGAGCTACCCTCCCTGTATTATCTAGATATTCCTCTAGGTCTTGAAGATGTTTCCCATTCGACCTTCTGCCCTTTTTGCTAAAATATTTTGGAGCTACTACTTGATCCTCAAGAGAATTTGATTTTATTCCTTGTGAGGAACTCATTATGTTGAGGGAGGAGGAATTACCTTGATTATTGACTCGGTTTAGGAGGAGATATTGATGCCTCATGTATGCCCTTAATACCAGTTGCACTTGATCCTCCATGATAGATTTTGAGTCCTTGGATTTCCACTCCTCTGCTATCTGTTCAAAGTTTACTTCATGTAGCTCTAAATCCAAGATGTTCTCTTCCTCCATTGGGGTTGGGGCTTTTAAATCTTTCATTGAGGTATCATCCCCAACCTTGTGTTGGTGTTATAATTTTGTATTGACTTTCTCATTAGTGATTTCCCCCTTGGATGCATTGTGTTTAGAATGATTTTCCTCCTCTGCTAGGGTTTGAGGGTTGTCCGCTGGGAGATTTTGGAGAATTCCAAATCGGTTCTGCTCTTCTTTTTATTTTTCCTTGTTATTGCATCTCCTTTTGCGTATTGTTATTTTCTTATTATTAACTGTAATAAACCCTTCTGAGGCGGCCACTTGATCTCGTTACAAATTTTCTTGTTTCTTTTTTTGTTCTAAGATGACGAGACAATCTCAGTATAGGTGGCCATACTTATGGAATTTTCTGCATCGAAAATGTATTTTTTCGTAATCAATGTCCTGTTCCCAGTTGATGTCCTCACAACTCAGTAATATGCTTGTAGACAGAGGCTTAGTGAGATCCATGCAAACAAAGAGTCATGCATGCAAAGTGTAGCGTGCCGCCTTAGTGGTTTCTGACAACATTATATAATCTCCTAATTTGCTTCCAATCTGAGCTAGAATCTTTGGATCCGAGTAATCCTGTGAAAAAAAATATAAGTGGATCGACACTGGAAGGGTATATAAATCTTCTTTCTCAAGGTTAAATCTAGGCACCCATGGTTTCAAGAAAAGACTTGTTGCATTCATTAAGTAAGGGCCTCCTTGAAAGGTTGCATCATTTGGGCCCAAGCTTGAGCTCCAGATCTCCCTTTAGGTGCCAATTTTTCCTTATCGAGTTTATTAGAACATTTTTGAAGGCCATGGCCCTACAAATTTTCATATAAGGGTGTATTCCTTCATGTGCTCAACCTTAGCACCTAGATTTTCTGTCGGCATTTCCAAAAGAGGTTTATCCTTTGTTGATGGCATGCACAACCCATTTGACCCCTCAGTGAGTTTTCCATTCTTGTTAACTTGGGCTTGAGCATCGCCCCCCTCCTGTGCTACCTCCTCGGAAGAAGAGCTTGTGGACGGTTCCTTTGCTGAGTTACTTGGATGGGGGCTTCAACTACGAACCGAGAGGGGAGGAAGCTTCCTGACTATTGTATTGCAAAAGTAAGGCCCCCTCCCTCGGGGTTGGCCATACCGTTCTCCAAAGCTCTAAAACAAAGTCCAAATTGTCAAGGTCTACTAATCAATTAAAACCATAATCTCCTTCAATTTAATTTAAATACAATATTAAATCTTAAAAAAATTATAATAAAAAATCGTTTTTTGTTTTTAAATTAATAATTTTTTATTTTTATTTATCTTTATTGACATGATACTTATAATTAAATATCACATTTTTTATAAATATTTCAAAAATAAAATTAAGTGAAACTACTTTAACTTATTTTAAATTGAAACGTTATTAAAAGAAATGGAAAGCCATCTTGATTATTATTATGAGTTTTTATTATATATTAAAAAATATTTTTAATTATTATTTATAATATTCACTGTGATAAAATAATGATGGATAATTATATATTTAAGATTGAATTTCATATAATGTTTTTTATCTAAAATTATTTTTAGGAATTTACATCTTATACCATAAACATCCATTCAGATCCATCGGGGAAAAACAAATTCCATCCACCTACAAATCCCCCTTCACAGCTTTCGTTATAATAATAGATAAGGAGAGACTTGGATTTCAAAAAGTAATTAAAAAAAAACATGATTTAGAATCCCACTGTAGTTTTACTTTACGGCGCTTAGGTCTCGCTAAAGGAGAATTGTAACATAGGCTGCCAAAAAATCTCAATTTTGGACATACGAGATAGTATTTAGTTTAAATTTTATTAGTATTGGTTGGGGTATAACTATTTAAAGTGATTGATAGATTTGGTTTCTTGAGGGTAGTTTGATGCTATCCAATATTATATTTTGGTTTCTTGAGGGTAGTTTGATGCTATCCAATATTATATTATTATCTGTAACCGACTTGTTATTCTATTTTTTATTTTGATAGATTTGGTTTCTTGTGAGTAGTTTGATGCTATCCAATATTATATTATTATCTGTAACCGACTTGTTTTTGAAAAATTCTGCTAAATTAAAAAAAATAAAGAGTTAGTTTTGTAAGATTTTTTATTTGTTCTACGTGTATTTGTAAGAACATTGAAATTTAATGGAGCTTCGCACTACGATTTGGAATATGCGAGAATAATGAACTTTCTCTAATGAAGTGACCTTCCTTATTTAATAGGATTTGATTTTACAAAATGAACGGACAAAGTAAGAAAATAACACGAATGATCACCACTGCAATGAAACATTTATGGAGGCCCTAATTTTATTCATGTGGACGAAGTTTTATGAGGAGTCCATTGACCGGGATAGGCCTAGGGTCCAGGCTCACCTTCTCGCAGGGATCCACCAGATTCCACTTGAATTGTTTCACAGCATTATACAGAAAAACCAGAATTTCCATCCGCGCAAATTCATTTCCAGGGCACATTCGCGGCCCACCTCCAAAGGGGACAAACGTGTAAGGCGGCGGCCCCGGCCCCTCGAATCGCAATGGGTCAAAATTATCTGGATTGCTAAAATATTCAGGTTTTCTGTGGGTTGAGTTCACAGTCCAATATATCTGCACAAGCCCAATGTAGTCTTAATATTCATACAATCTGCAAAGTTTTCAAACAAAGCATCGTTTCAGGCATGGGCCCACCTTACCTTCCATCCCTTAGGGATTGGGAATCCACCAGCAGCACGGTCAATGTAGAACTGCTGGTGTCATGACCTGCAAATATAAGCAAAAGGATGTTATCCTTAATCTCGTCGTGTGTGAGAGATTCGCCATTGTCGTCCACATTAGAGAGCAGGAAAGACAAGAGATCTTGCTCGGGTGAAGCCTTTCCCTCCTGCAATGCAATTTTCCTCTCACGAATAATGCCCTCAAGCTGTTCATGAATAGCATTGACCCCACGTTTGGCTCTGTTATATCGAGTGCCCGAGAGATCTAGAGGAATCTGCAATAGTCCCTTCTGCAGCGCCATAAAATGACGCGAAAGCCTTGCTTGGTCGTCTGAATCATTTATACTAGCGAACAATTCACAAGCCAGGGAGAAACTATAGAGTTTCACCAGAAGAAAAACTGTCACCTCATCTTTACCAATCCATTGCTCAGCCAGGTGACGTTTGGTCATCAAATCCACTTGCCCCACAAATTTGTGAAGGGCGTCCGGCCTGAGGAACATCAACAGCATTTTCCTTATCCTCTTGGCATCGTCTCCAGAGACATTAAGTATGGCACTTCCAAAGAGTTTGCGCACAGAGCTCGGCCATAAGTAGGTGACCAGTTCGTTCTCGTTGGCGAACAAGAACAGATTTATTTCGGTGCAGCAAAAAACACTGTTACATGAAATAGGTAACCTGACTTCAAAACGGGAACTCTAGTCGAAAAAGACTCAAAAACACATGAAAAAACACCCCAAAAACAAAAAAAAGTGTATTCCACAAGGTTTTTTTGAAGGTCAAATTTTAACATTTTATAAAATTATACTAAAAACAAAATTGTTTCTTGAAAAAAAGATTGAAAAAACACCCTCAAAACAAAACCAGTTGAGGCTGAAATAACAAAAAAAAAAAAATTGTCATATTTTTGAAATTCTTAAAAATAGAAATAATTTTTTTTAATTTTTAAAATTCAAACATTAAAAAACACCTAAAATTAAATAAAAAAAAAATTTAAAAATAAAAATATTTTAAAGCTTAAAATTTAAAAACATATAGAAATAAAAAAAAACAATAATAAAAACGAAATAAAAATTTTAATTCAAACATTAAAAAAACCTAAAATTTAAGAAAAAAAAAATTAAAGATTAAAATTTTAAAATATATAGAAATAAAAAAATAAAAATAAAAACAAAATAAAAATATTAAATTAAAAAGGAAAAGTTAAAAAAATAAAGAAATTATAAAAAATAAAATATAGAAATTAAATTTAAAAAAAGAAAAAGAAAATTTTTATTAAATAAAAAAATTTAAAAAAATAAATAAAAAATAAAAAATTAAATTTAAATTTAAATAAATATATTAAATTTTAATAAATTTAAAACTTTAAAAAAACATTATTGAAATTAAAAGTAAAAAAATAAAAAATGAAAATAAAATACAATAAAAATATTAAATTTAAAAAAATATATATTAAAAAAACAAATAGAATTTAAAAAATAAATTAAATTTAAATTATATATATATATATATATATATATATATATAGATATATATATATATATATATATATAAACTTAAATTAAAAATATATATATTAGATTTTATTAAATTTAAGAAAAAATGTTAATATTAAAATAGCAAATTAAATTTAAAAAAAATTAATAAATAAATGAATAAACAAATAAATTTTGAAATAAAAAATAAATTTTAAACATAAAGAGAAAAAAAAAACATTGTTAAAATAAAATGTTAAAAAACTTTAAAATCAATTAAAATTGAAAATTTGAAAAAAAATAAATTAAATAAAAAATAAAATAAAAAACAAATTAATTTGAAAATATTAAGTTTAATTAAAAAAAATCTAATTTTAAATACACAATTTTAATTGAAATAAAAAAAATATAAAAAATTTATGTAATTAAAGAATAATAATAAAAAATTAAAAAATTAAAAAAAAACTATTAAATTCAAATAAATTTAAAAAAAAATATAAAATTTACAAAATTTTTAAAAATTAAATGAAAAAACTAAACATAAAATTTAATAATTAAAAAAAATATGAAAAAAAAAATCAATTAAATTAAAAAAAAATACAAAATTTAATAAAAATTATTAACAAAATTTAGGAAAAAAAATTAAAAACAAAAAAATAATAAAATTAAAAAAACAAAAAAAATTAAAACAAATTAAATTTCAAATATAAAAATTAAATTAAAAAAAAAAAATTTAAATTTTTTGAATTAAAAAAAAAATTTAAAAATCAAATTAAAAAAATAAAATATTAAAAATTAAAAAAATAAAAAAATAAAAAAAGAATTTTTTTGATCATGGTGGCGCCGCCAATCGGCCTTCCGCCCAGGTGACGGTAGAGGCCGGCCGCTAGGCAGGAGGTCGATTCCAATAATCGCCCTCCTGCGGCGAGAGGCCGATTCTAGGAATCGCCCTCTCGCGATAGGAGGCTGATTCCGAGAATCACCCTCTCACAGCGGGAGGTCGATTTCGGGAATCGCCCCCTTGCAACGAGAGGGCGATTCCCAGAATCGACCTCAGGGCGATTCCCAGAATCGGCCTCTCACCGCGAGAGGGCGATTCTTGGAATCGGCCTCCCGCGGCGGGAGGCTGATTCCTCCCGTAGCGGGAGGGCGATTCTCGAAATTGGCCTAAGGGTGATTCCTAGAATCGGCCTCTCGCCATGGGAGGGCGATCCCCGGAATCGGCCTCCCGCGGCGGGAGGGTGATTTGCTGCGGGAGGTCGATTCCCGAAATCGCCCTCCTGTCGCGGGAGGCCGATTCCCGGAATCAGCCCCTCGCCGTGGGAGGGTGATTCCCAGAATCGGCCTCTCGCCTAGGTGGCGGGGCTGCATGCAGCCTCCTCATCCGCCTAGCGGTCGGCCTCCGCCGCCACCTTGGCAGGAGGCCGATTGGCGGTGCCACCACGATCAAAAAAATCTTCTTCTTTTTTTTAAATTTTTAATATTTTTTTTTTTTTAATTCAGAAAATTTAAAATTATATTTTTTTAATTCAAATTTTTTATTTTAAATTTAATTTGTTTTAATTTTTTTGTTTTTTTGTTTTTGTTTTTTCTTTTTAATTTTGTTTTTAAATTTAATATTTTAGATTAATTATTTTTTAAAATTTAAAATTTATTCATTAAATTTTAATTTAATTATTTTTTTTTTTAATTTTTTAATTTATTTGGTTTTTCATTTTTAAAATTTATAAATTGTTTCATTTAAAAAAAACAGTGAATTTATGGATATTGTTTTTTAATTATTTGCACGTGGTTTTTTTCAATGATAGTTTCTTTTATTATAATTCTTTTATTTTAATTTTCTTTTTCAATTTTCAATTTTTTTTTAATTTGTTTTTTTAGTGATTTTAAAATTTGTATTTTTGTTTTCTTATTATTATTATTATTTTAATTTTTTTTTTTTTTTTGTATTTTATTTTTTTTATCTAAATTTTAATTTTGTAATTTAAATTATTTTTAAATTTTCTATTTTATTTTTTATTTTAATTATATGGATTTTTTAAATAACTTAGAAAAAAAAATTGATGTTTTTTTTTTTTAATTTTTTTGGTTAATTTTTGTTTTTTTCTTTAAATTATGTGTTTTTTTTTTCAAATTTTGTCATTTCTTTTGATATAATTTTCGAATTTTCAAAATCGGTTGCTTTTTATGCTACCAAAAAAAAGTAGGTAACAGTGCGGTTACCTATTTCATCGGTAGCAGTGTTAAAATACAACGGTGGGGTAGCCGACAAGGGATGTGGTAAAAAAATTTCCATATTTTGTGTTCGTTTGTCAAAGAATTCGTGGGGATTTCTCTTCCTTCTGCATACAAGGAGTTGTAATGTTTGTTGGTGTACATGCACCTAAACTAGTTGTGTTGGTATACATGCACCTAGATTAGCTTTAGTTAACTTATTTCTTGCATGTGATGTGCACTTGCTTAGTTAAGTTAACTTAATGCTTGCATGTGGTACATGTGCACATTAACGTAACATAAAGCACACTTAGCTTTAGTTAGCTTTAATTATCCATAGTTATTGCATGTACAACTAATCTTAACTTAATTGCTTTATATATTGATTCTCAACCTAATATTGATGAGTCAATTTCATTCTCAATTCTAATTGTTTTTCTTTTTCAACTTGGCAAATTTGTGCAATTATTCTTCAACTAGTTCCATATTTTTGCTCTAATAATTTTACATGGTATCAGAGATATAAGCGTTTGAAGAAGTTGCATGAACAACTTTTTTGCAGGTTTGAAGAGCATAAAATTGGAAATTGTTCGAAGATTTGATTTGCATATCCAAATATTAGAGAATTTTAAGCAGTGGAGTTCTCATCTTCAACAATTCTGACTCCATACAATTACCATTAATGGAAGCCAATGATTTTGCTTCATCTTAGGAGCAAAGGCTTGTACCAAATAGTCATGGGAATTGAGACAGAACTAATCTCAGAGGATGAGAAGTCAGATTGGCTTAACAGATCTGACATGGCTTACGGAAGATTGTGTCTATCTATGTCTCGTGATATTCTTTATGAGATCATAAATATTGAATCACCACATGAAATCTTGACTACATTGAAAGGATTATATGGTGATGAAAATGATATAGAAGAGCACGATTTGGAGGCAAAGAGATCGACTTATTATAGCAGTCATGAAAGTGGTGAAGACTCCAAAAATGTGGAGAAATATTCTCAAGACAGTGTTGAACAAGAATATTTTGCTTGTTCTATTGTTACTGGACCTGTTGCAGATGAGAATTTTATCTTATCCAATAATGAAGACATTGCACCTGAGGAAATATATTCCTCTACTAATGATGAAGACACTACTTTCAAAATCATAGAAGAGAACTTGATTCCTCTACTATTGATGCAGATTTGACGCGGTCTCAATTTAATGATGCCCCACATTCACTCTTAGTCGCAGAGCCATGCATGCCCATGCATGCATCTAAGGAGGCATTTATAGCACCATGTATGCACATGTATGCATCCATAAAGGCATCTCGAAGGCCACACATGCACATGCATGCATCTCTAGAGACAACCATTCTCATGCATGCATATAGGGTACATGAATTTGATCGTCAAATGCATGACGAAGTTGCAGGGAATCCATATTCGCATGCAAGAATGTATAACGAAATTCAGTCCTTGATCCAAAGATGGGAGTTGGTACCTCTACTTCCAAAAATGAAGCTTATTCCTCCAGATCCATGATGGGATCATCGGTCTTCAGTGTTTTCTAAGTTCCAAGCAAACTACTGATATCTTCACCAAGACTTTCACTGAGCAGAAGTTTCGATTCATGCGAGATCGTCTCGAGGTGGAGGACACAATTGCCTAGCAGTTGTATTTTCTCTATTTTTGCATTATATTTTGAGGTTTGGTTTTCTTCTCATTGGGTTTTCCCTCTTTTCTCTTTTCATGCATTGTATATGGGTACCTAAAATTACCATGTTGCTAGGACTCATTCATTTTGCATCAGACTTACCTAAGTGATGCTTAAGGGGGGGTGTTGGTGTACATGCACCTAAACTAGCTATGTTGGTGTACATGCACCTAGATTAGCTTTAGTTCACTTACTGCTTGCATGTGATGTGCACTTACTTAGTTAAGTTAACTTACTGCTTGCATGTGGTACATGTGCACATTAACATAACATAAAACACACTTAGCTTCAGTTAGCTTTAACTATCCATAGTTATTACATGTAAAACTAAGCTTAACTTAATTGCTTTATATATTGATTCTCAACCTAATATTGATGAGTCAATTTCATTCTCAATTCTAATTGTTTTTCTTTTTCAACTTGGCAAGTTTGTGCAATTATTCTTGAACTAGATCCATATTTGTGCTCTAATAATTTTACATGGTATCAGAGGTATAAGGGTTTGGAGAAGTTGCATGAACAACTTTTTTGCAGGTTTGAAGAGCATAGAATTGGAAATTGTTCGAAGATTTGATTTGCATATTTAAACATTAGAGAATTTGCCACAATGGAGTTCTCATCTTCAACGATTCTGACTCCATACAATTACCATGAATGGAAGCCAATGATTTTGCTTCATCTTAGGAGCAAAGGCTTGTACCAAATAGTCATGGGAATTGAGACAGAACCAATCTTAGAGGATGAGAAGTTAGACTGGCTTAACAGATCTGACATGGCTTATGGAAGATTGTGTCTATCTGTGTCTCGTCATATTCTTTATGAGATCATAAATATTGAATCACCACATGAAATCTGGACTACATTGAAAGGATTATATGGTGATGAAAATGATCTAGAAGAACACGATTTGGAGGAAAAGAGATCGACTTATTATAGCAGTCATGAAAGTGGTGAAGACTCCAAAAATGTGGAGAAATGTTCTCAAGACAGTGTTGAACAAGAAGATTTTGCTTGTTCTATTGTTAATGGACTTGTTGCAGATGATAATTTTATCTTATCCAATAATGAAGACATTGCACATGAGGAAATATATTCCTCTAATGATGAAGACACTACTTTCAAAATCATAGAAGAGGACTTTGATTCCTCTACTATTGACGCAGATTTGACGCGGTCTCAATTTAATGATGCTCCGCATTCACTCTCAGTCGCAGAGCCATGCATGCCCATGCATGCATCTAAGGAGGCATTTATAGCACCATGTATGCACATGTATGCATCCATAAAGGCATCTCGAAGGCCACACATGCACATGCATGCATCCCTAGAGACAACCATTCTCATGCATGCATATAGGGTACATGAATTTGATCGTCAAATGCATGACGAAGTTGTAGGGAATCCATATTGGCATGCAACCATGCATAAGGAAATTCAGTTCTTGATCCAAAGATGGGAGTTGATACCTCTACTTCCAAAAATGAAGTTTATTCCTCCAGATCCATGATGGGATCATCGGTCTTCAGTATTGTCTGAGTTCCAAGCAAACTGCTGATATCTTCACCAAGACTTTCACTGAGCAGAAATTTCGATTCCCGCGAGATCGTCTCGGGGTGGAGGACACAATTGCCTAGCAGTTGTATTTTCTCTATTTTTTCATTATATTTTGAGGGTTGGTTTTCTTCCCATTGGGTTTTCCTTCTTTCCTCTTTTCATGCATTGTATATGGGTACCTAAAATGGCCATGTTGCCGGGACTCATTCATTTTGCATCACACTCATCTAAGTTATGCTTAACGGGGGGTGTTGGTGAACATGCACCTAAACTAGCGGTGTTGGTGTACATGCACTTAGATTAGCTTTAGTTAACTTACTGCTTGCATGTGGTACATGTTCACATTAACATAACATAAAGCACACTTAGCTTCAGTGAGCTTTAACTATCCATAGTTATTGCATGTACAACTAAGCTTAATTTAACTGTTTTATATATTGATTCTCAACCTAATATTGATGAGTCAATTTCATTCTCAATTCTAATTGTTTTTCTTTTTCAACCTGGCAAGTTTGTGCAATTATTCTTTAACTAGATCCATATTTGTGCTCTAATAATTTTAGAATGTCTCACCAATCAAAGGCCATCCGAACGCACCTGGTGGGATCACTGGCGAAGTTCTAGGTCTGCTGTGGTTGTTAGTGAGAGGAAACAAGAGGACAAGCCCGAGAAGGAATGCAAGAAAAAGAGGGAGGGTAGTGAGGGTAAATTATCAAGTTGTTGGGCCTTATGCACCACCGACTCGGCTGTGTTCCAAACTATCGACATTATCTTGGCGTAAATAAATAAAATGGAAATAGCTTTCAAGTTGGAAAATAGATCGGAAGCATTTCATATTCACAAACGGGCTATCGCTCATTGTGGAGCGTCACGATCATATAGATGATCTTGCTGAATACCACACACGAGATCTTATCTCTTACGAGTGTTTCAAATTTTTCTAAACGTTTCTTTCCCGGAGCACTAGCACTCAGAAATCCATTATATGACATAATATGCTTCAATTTAACGTAACCTTTCCATACACGTGAAGGCGTTGGACATATTCTTTTGAAAAGATAGAGGGTACTTAGTTTTAGGCTTTAGCCCTTGGAATGTATGGTTAGCTTCTTGCAAGGTCGACAGAAGGAACGAGAGTATAGTCTTACGTCACCTTTCGGTTCGCGCGAAGCCATTAGACATATGCTTTTGAAAAGATGGTTGTAGTTCTTGGATTGGGAAGTTACTTGTTGCGAGGTCGACAAAAGGACTGAGAGTATAATTCTCATTACAGCGCCAGGATCAGGTTCTGAAGCAAAATACTCGCATGATAGAAAAACTCACACAACGTAACTTCACTTTAGATCGGGGAGATCATTTGCATGTGACACTTGTATCGTCAGGCTTGTCTTCATTCACTGTTTTTTGCATCCCAAATTTCTATGCTGATTTATGTAATAGTCTTTATTTTAGGTCAAAAACAAATAACGCATTCTTATCGAACGTGACATGACATTTTAGCAAAATATATAACCTACTGAAACTTAATTTAAATATCATTCAGGTCTTCTAAAGTGAAAAGGTCTAAGCATAGTCATCATCACTCCAAAGATGCATTGCAAAATGTTCTAAAGATATTCTCACTAAACACTTGAAATCTCAATATACCAAAATAGGTTTTGCATTAATAAGTATATATCAAGTCAATTAGATGTAATTTTTATGATGGGATGAAATGTTGTTTGCTCAATCCAATATGTTTAGCTCACGAGAAATATGTTCTCGATTAATAATATTTAGCTAATAAAAAATGTATTTTTATAATAATTAGTTATCAAAGAAACTCAACATATATATATGAAATATATAAACTATTATATAAAAAATGTTATCAAAGAAACTTAAGATATACGTGAAATATATAAATTATTATTTAAAGCAAATATATAAAATTATATTGAAAATAAAAATATATATTCAGATATTTATATTATTATAAATGATAAATTATGAGTTTTAAGTTTTCTCTAATGGAATGAGATATATTAGAAAATATGACTTTTTTATAACTCAAAGATAGATATTTAATATAGATATATTCTTTTATTTATAATGAAAGCATATGTTATTTATAAATTTTATTAAGGAAATATGTTGTTTAAAAACTACACCAGGTAAAACCCAAACAAAACCTTAAAATAGAGTTTAAAATCCCAAATTAAAATTGTCAATTTAACTATTTTTCTTTTTAACTATTTGGCTTCTACATTTGTTAGCTCTTTTGTATTTTCAACGTAATGTAAAAATAATTTGTATATCTAAATAGATATACTATTATTCTTATATATATATATATATATATATTGAATTTACAATGATATTTTATTGAAATTAAATTTTAAAGCATAATAAAATGATACACCATAAAATAAAGTAATTATTCAAACTATAGTCCCAAATATTCAAACACCTCATGATTTTTATTTTTTATTTTTATGTATTATTTTGTTTTTTATGTTAATCTTTTGAAAACAAATATCAATGTACATGAATGTTACCAAGTGATAAATGACTATTGATGTAACCTAGAAAAAAATGACATAAAAAATGGTATAAATATTAAAAGTGATTATAAATATAAGCAAAATATTTCATGGTAAAGGAAATGGCATCAAAACACGTATAAATATTAAAGGTGATTATAAATTTAAGAAAAATATTTCACAGAATATGTTTTAAAGTATTATATTATTTATTCGATAAGTTTTATATATATATATATAAGTTATGTATTATTTTTAAAGTAGAAGTAGGGCTATATGGGTATGAATTTTTTTTTTTTTTTTGGGTTAAATATTAAATGTAAAAAAACTCATTATGAAGTTGGAAATTAAGAGATTTGTTTTTAATCATTATTGTAAAGAATAATTTTGTATGTGTGTCTTTTTTTTAATTTCTATATATAGTTTTAGAAAAAATTTAAAATAATTTAAAATACTCTTACCCAAAGAACCATGAAATTTAAAAAAAAAAAAACAAAAATGTAATATAAAAGTTTTATATAAGTTTGTATTATTTTTAATGTAGAAGTAGGCAAAAGGGGTATGAAGGTTTTTTTTTTTTTTTGTCAAAATAATAAATGTAAAAAAATTCATTGTGAAGTTGGAAATTAAGAGATTTGTTTTTAATCATTATTGTAAAGAATAAATTTTTATGTGTGTCTTTTTTTTTTAATTTCTACACATACTCTTAGAAAAATTTTAAAAGACCCTTACACGGAACCATGAACTTATTAAAAAAAATTGTAATATAAAAAACATATGATGATACATTATCATATGTATAACCAAAGTAAAAATAATAACTCAATTTAACTTAAAAAAATTAGATAATTTATTAATTCTTTTATATGTAAGAGAAAAACATTTAATATACTATTTAAAAAAATAATATATTATAAATTAATATTTTACGATAAAAAGCATTAAAATTATAAATACAATTTTGTATAATTTTTCAATCTCAAAAAATAACATTTCTTAAATATAAATATAAAAATTAATTTATTTAAAAAAATTATAACCATAAAAATTAAAAAAACTAAAATAAATTTTAATATTTCACAATGTCTTTTCCTAATATAACTTTTTTGGTGCCATCATAAATCCATATAATCAACTTCTTTTACGGATATTGGATTTTATGTTTAGAAGTAAAAATATAATTTAGATTTTTATATTTGAAATACAAAATAAATTTATCTTTTAAATTTTAAAAAATATAAATATAAATATTTGATTTTGTTATAAATATCGTATAAACAAAATAAATTACAATAAAAGGATCAGAACAATAACATTTTAACACAATCAAAATACATAAATCAAATCATAAAATAAAAAAATATAAATATAAATCACCTAGGATAATAATATTTTTTAATACATAACGTTTAAAGCGTTTCAATTATAAATGTCAGTATCTTATCACACCTATGTATAATATCACAAATTTGACCACATATATCCGTATTGTCAATTGAATTTTTTTTTATAGCAAATAACGGTCGTCCCAAAAACTAAACACATTTCAATTTAAGCATTTTAACAATAAATGCCCAATCCGTTCCCTTATACCGAATCATCGTATGAACCCTATATATTGTCTCCATAGTTCCCATATTTTTCAGAATACTAGGAAATCCTCAATCTCCAGGTCCCTCTTAGCTGTGATAAGATTTATAAGGTACTTATAATATAAAATGTGCAAGTGTATTATTAGTCCCTGCCCCCTTCGGGGCAGCAGGGACTCTTGTAATCGTTTTTCCGATTTTCATTAGTTTTGGCCCATAAACCAAAGCTAGCTAATTTAATTTAACCTAATGTTTTCCATTTATACGGTATAAAGTGTTTTTTTTGAACCTATGAGCTTGTCCAACCGTTATTTCAACCAATACGTAACTTTGAGGTCTTATTTGGCCTCGTATCGAGGCCAGACATACTGAAAGTTACTATTAATGTCCATTAATATATAGAGTTTTGGTTTCTGCTGATTAATGGTGACATTAGTTTGTAAACATTTTATGTTTACTAATTAAGAGAAGAAGTTTATGGATACAAGGTTGCCGAATCTTTACACATATGTGACACATGGATCACAGACGTTTAAACAGATTGCATGGCCATACTCCACTTGTCATTACCACCAACCACTATATCCCTTGCTCTCGCTTAGAAGCCCAGAAGCGCAGTGTGTGTCCAGGAAGGCATCTCTCAACCTTGCTCTCTCAATTAATCCCTGCAAGCTCTCAATTAATGAATAGCAATGGAGCCCTGCAACTGCATCCCTTTCTCTTGCTCAGAAATCCAGAAGTGCGGTGTGTGTAGAGCAAGGCATCTCTCAACCTTGCTCTTTCAATTAATCCCTGCAAGCTCTCAATTAAAGAGCAACAATGGAGCCCTGCAATTGCATCCCTTGCTCTCGCTCAGAAGCCCACAAGCACAGTGTGTGTCGAGTAAGGCATCTCTCAACCTTTCTCTTTCAATTAATCCCTGCAAGCTCTCAATTAATGCGGCAATGGAGCCCTACAAATTTTCAGAATTTAAATGACTGCAAAATTTCAGAATTAAGAGAAATGAGAAAGAGCAAGAAAAAAATAGCAATATTTCAAAATTATAAGAGAAGCAAAATTCTAAGAACATTGGTTGGACTTTACCTACCTGCGTTCGACAAAACATCCTTGGTTCACTGTTGATTCCATGTATCTGGCTTGAGGTCTAAGAATTTATGCAAAGTGAAAGAAAAGCAAGGGTGTTGAGGTAACTTTTTTTTTGTTCTGTAATTACTTTATGCAGGCTTCGTAATTTTATGTTCCTGTTTCCACAGTTGCTATCTTCCACAGCTATTCAAATGTCAGTTCTATACAACGATTCAATGCCTGTTCTCTCCTAGTTTTAACACTTCAAGGTGGGGAGTTGCGGACCTCGCAGATAAAGGAGTTGCGGACCTCGATATCGAGACCCAAATCCTGTTTGACTATTATAGCCCCACGGGCCCTTCAAGTTCTTTATGAACTAACCAAGTGGGACGATTTCTGTGCACTTCGCTTCAATCGCCGCTCGTTGCACCCCGAATCCACTCCCTCATTACACATCGATCGTTTGGGCGGGATTGGCTTTGGGGCAGGATTGACTTTGTTCTTGGAAGAGAGATTTGTTCTCCTAATTGGATTTGTGCGGAATAGTGACAGCTAACATATCCAAACATAGCCCTTTCACATCCAAGCAAGTAGCCCTTTCTCAGGGGCATGCTTCCAGAAAGACTTGTTGGGGATATGAGGATGCATCCATTGCAACAACAACTGCAATGCTCAGGCTCAGCCTACACCGACTCCACCGCTCACTGCAACAACGTGATTGCAGGACATGTGAATCTAGTAGAGCTCTAATTTTTTCTTGCCTATAATTCTAAAATCAATTTAAACAATGATTTCTTAATTTGATTTCTTTTTTTGTTTCTTAATTCTGCAATTATGAAATTAATTTAAACAATAATTTCTTAATTTGATTTCTTTTTTATTTCTTAATTCTGGACACTGACTCTACCGCTCACTGCAACAACGTGAATCCAAGACATGTGACAATAGGCTTTCCATAGTAAGCCAACACTAATTTTTATGGCTATTGAATAGAGCTCTAATTTTTTTCTTGCCTGCAATTCTGAAATTAATTTAAACAATGATTTCTTAATTCTAGAAATTTTGAAATTAGTTTAACCAATGTTTCTTAATTCTAGCAATAATTATGGCAATAAGCAGTTCGACCTGTCAAGAAGTTGCTCAGCCCTTCGTTGCTTCGCTTAATAAGCAATTCAACCTGTCAAGAATTTGCTCAGCCCTTCGTTGCTTTAGTTGCTTTGGTCGCTCTGGGCAAGCAATTCAACCTGTCAAGAAGTTGCTCAGCCCTTCATTGCTTCAGTTGCTTCGGTCGCTCTGGGAAAATAGTAGATTCATAACTGGAAATAAGTAATTCAACCTATTAAGAAGTTGCTCATACCTTCACCCGCCACACACAACAGATTCAGAACTGGCAATAACTAATTCAAAATCTTAAGAAGTTAATCTGGTTTGCTGGTTTATAACAATGCTTCTAAATATTTATCAATTTCTTTGAAAGATGGCGTTATAATCAATAGCTTTACCAATTCATTTGAAAGGTGTCATTGCAGGCAGTGGGAATGTGGCTTATATCCAAGCCCTCCTGTCATCGCAAATTTTATTTTTTTACTTCAATTATTTGTACCAAATAAAAAAATAAAAAAATAACAGGTGTTGGAAGCATGGAAGGCAGGTGTCTACATGGCTAATTTGGTTGTTGTGCAATGAGCTAATTTTGCTGAGTGGTTGGATCCATTATGGTTACAATGAATTGAAATTTTATCCAATGGTCTAAATCCCAAGATCTGCATTTCATAAAGTAAAGAAAAGCTTCCCACTTTAGTCCATTTTTTAAAATAAAGCCTTTCACTTCCTAAACTGTGCATATCTGCTCCAACCATAAGGCAATGTAGCAGAATCAGCCACATCCAAGTACATCAATAAGTGATCCACATCGTTTCCCTTCAGAAATATCAGCACCCGCCTACCTCATTTAGACACGAAAAAATCACTTAATGGACACTCGAATTAAAGGCATGTATTATCAATAAACAATTTCCGAACATAAGATGCTAGATAGGGGTTTGGTCTACTTGATCTGTTAAAATTGTAAACCTAGGCCAGCAATAAAAATGCTAAAACAAGGTAAAATTCCATGTTATACAGCTCTCTGGCACTAGACCTAATTCCCTTTGTTGATTATGTTCTATTGAAAAACCCCCTCGGCTTACACAAATGAGTAAAAGTAAGCCTTGTGGCTAGATTCGTGTTATATGATAGCATATTAATATTAATTTTTGTTTAGAGACAACCATACAAATACACTGGACACAACCTATGTCTCTATGAAAGCCAAAATGGGCCTCTTCCCACAATAAAATAGGTCTAGCGAAGGAAACCACACAGATTATCATACTAAGCCATTTCAGGTTTTACTAAGAGCTACATGTACAAAATATCTGCATGGCTTTGTGAGGCCATTCATATCCTATATCTAATCATTTTAAGCATTGACCTTTGGAAACCAACCCGCAATAATATATTTCTCATCTGCATCATTTTTACGCTGAAATGATTCTCAAGAGAAGATGATGCAGGAGCATTAGCTCGGAAAATTACCTTGTATTTTTATTGAACCTAGGGATCTCATGTTTTTGAGAATTTATTAAATTCATCTAAATATTAATATTAGTTTTGAGTGATTAATTATATTTTTAATTAATTATTTGTGAGAATTTGTAAATGTTTCCAAACAACTGGAAACATGAGAGAAATTAGCCTTGAGATAATTTAGAATTAATGATGGCGCCTAAGTTAGAATTAGTTGCAAGGTTTTAGGGATAAAATCTATCTTTTAGGGGTGTTGAGGTATTTGGGGATTTGTTGAGATATTAAAGGGATTGAACTCAAATTAGATCATTTTGGAATTTATATAAATTGATATGCCTCAAAGGCAAATAAAATCAGAAGTGTGAGAGGTGAAATTAAAGTGATTAAGAGCAGGTTTGAACAGCCAAGGCTATAAGCCTTTGGGAAAATTGTAAGGGCCGTGAATGTTGAATATCTGGCCAGGAAGAAAAGTTTGTAAGTATTTTCATTATTAATATGATAAGTGTGTTTTAGAGCTTTATTGGTGGATTTAGAAATTGGGTGTTTAAATTTCTGTAACTGGGAAATCGAATTGCCTAATACATCTGTTAGAAACATTTTAAGACCAAATTTATGAGTTAAAGAACTATATGAAGAAGAACCAAAGATAATTCTAATTTCGTGGTGAACTAGTAGAACTCTGCTTCTGTTATATTGAATTCGGTTGGTTGTTGACCGCATTATTAAGTTGAATGCAGATCTGGAAATCGAATGATGGCAAATTGATGTGGAATGTGTTAACTTTGTTAAAGGTTAAAAAACGTTTTAAATCTGGTTTGATAAGTTAAGTTATGGCTTGAAATTGAATTATTGACATGTAGAACAGGGTAATGGAGTAGCGCTGGCTTGATCAAAGGTGTAACTGGATGTGCCATCGAATGAGGTGTTCGATCAAACAAGTTGACAAGTCGTAATGTGATAACGAATGTTTAAATCCATGTGGGAACTGAAATTGGTGTCAATTGCATTTATGGACAAACGTGAGAGAAGGCATAGGGCGTTATTTTTAAACACTGTTTATTTATTTGGAATTAAATTAAAAAGATTTTAATTTTTGGGTTCCAGAGTCAAGTGAAGGAATCGATATGAACTCATGGCGAATTTGTGACAGTCTGCTGTGCATTTACAGGTTCGATTGACTAGTGCTATCACACGATTTGATTTCTTGTTGAGCACAAAGGTATGAATCGTACCCATTTCCATACAGAACCAAATTAAATGAATTAAAAAAGCAGAAACTGGGAGTTATTGAATGAAATCGTAACTGAAGCGGGAATCTTGAAGATCGAATATTGTTTCTTTTGTGAAATCGAAGTATTAAGGGGAATTGATAATGATTGAGTTTTCAAGAACGCAGTGTAAAACTTTGTCATTAGATATAATCGAATTAGTGTGGGCGCTATGCAAATTGTCGGCTGAGTTTGGATATATTTCCCTATTACAGTAAGATTATGAAGAAAACCTTTTTAGTGGATTTGCGCTCATGTTTCAGAGTAAGTGATCCAGTTGTGAAGTTTCAGACGTCGAGTCAGGGTTTGTAAGGTGGCATTTCACATGCTGCACAAGAAATTTGTTGCTTCAGTGATCAAATGAGGCAGTTGGAGCTACTGCTGGGCTCGAAATAAAACTTGTCTGTGCTTATTATAGAGCTTGTGCGAATGTCGGAGGAATGGTAAGCACGTTTGTATTTACCATAGCAGACTCTTATTACGTTGACTGAATTGGGCATAGATCGAGGGATGTGACATTTTATTGTGGGCTAATGTTATTTTAAAGGATTTGTGACATTGGAATGTGTAATTCCATACGGGTTGGTTGATTAAACAATGACAAGTTTGTTTTAGAAAAAAAACAAGGGCACACCTAAATAATGGAAACAAACTCGATTGTCGAACTTTGGCATTTGGGCTTTACACAGTTTGAGTTTATGAATAAAGCAAATGGTTAGTTGACTAAAGGCTTCTATAAGACTTTTTTTAAAGGTGTTCATAAAGTTTGAAGATTTTATGAAGCATGGTTATTAGCCAAATTGTAAAAGAAAGTGGAGCTTCCGCATATGCGAATTGGGTTAGAGCTAGATTTTTGGGATTGGATTGAAATTTGGGTTTAATGCATGGAAAAAGTGATTATTGGTTCATAGCCATAAAGTGAAATTCGAAGGAGAAAGTTTCCAATATGAAATGGCTTATTAAATTATGGTACAATGATTTGATTATTTAAAACGAAGCTTCCGCACGTATTGTTGTAAATTGCCCAGATTGAAGTTTTGGTTGGAAGTTATTTGAGATGCATTTTGTATATGCATAGTCTTGAGAAGATTCTGGGTTTGCAGGTTCAGCCTGCATCATTTTGGTATCAGAGCTAGAATGGCTCTGTGTGAAGATTCAAAGTTTTTTTAATTGAGTTAATTACATGCGATGAATGAATATCTGATTTTGAAGCTAATGAAGATTGCAGCACAGAGAGGTAAGTGCAGTTGAGGAAGGAAGAAAGATCAAGAAGATCTTGAAGGTGAGTTTGCAGTTGATATTTAACTCTGGTTTGAAGATTGTTTGTAGAATTTGGTTGCAGGCATAGTGAATAAATCTCAACAGGAAGATGTAGATCACAACTGCACTGCAGTGATGAAAGAATATGACATAGATTCTAAGAGAGAGTGGTAGAACCTAAAGATTCAACAGAGGTTGAATGAAAAGGACAAGTGTGTTCTTGAAAGTTGCAGATGAGTGAAGCCTAAAGGAGCAGTCGAGAAATGCTTGAAGGGTTCTAGCAGAGAACTGGTGATTACCAAAAGACCAGATCCGGAGGAAGGGATTGGTGAGGTAAGTGGCAGCAGGAGAGTTTACTGTTGCAGAGGCTTGGTGCAAATCATGAGTGAGGAACTCATGGCGAAAGAGATGACTACTAAAAGTCATAAAGGAGAGAGCAGAGGTTCAAGAAGAGGCCATAGTAGAAAGAGGGAGAAAGAAGATGCCAAGGCAAATGGCATAAGACAGTGGTTGACTGATGAAGAGTATGAGAAAGAGAAAGCTAAGATAGTGGTTCATCTCGAGTTATTGATGGAGTTGTTACAGGAAAGTGTGAAAGACCAGAGAAATGGTTGGACCATGAGAAAGACAGTGAAGTGGTAGAGGCTACAGCAGAAAAGAGATCGACAGATAAACATGCAGTTAACAGAAGAGCTGAGAAAGCTTGAGCAGATGATGAGTATACAGTTGACATGTGAAGAACTCAAAGCAGCTGAGTTGAAAGTGGAGGTTTCCATTGGTGAAACAGAGGAGGAGATCATTGATGATTTCTTGAGTTACTGGGTAGATCCAGATCAGCTGGATAATTTGAACTCTTATATTTTTGTAGCTGACAATTGTGATGTGATTACAGGTGTTGAGGAGGGTGCACAATCTTGTGAAGTTGTCACAAGCATGGAAAAGAATCTTTCGGGAGATAAGTACTTTGAAGAAGAAAGTAGTGATGCTTTTACTGTTACAGTACAAGAGGAAGTTCATGTGAATGAAGAAGAGGATCAACTGGAAGAGCTGGTATATGAACCGATAGTTAAGAAATTGCATTGTTGGAATATTTGTTGAAGAATTCGGAGTATGACAGGGAGATTGCAGCAGAAGGCAGAGTTCAGTATAGTGAACGAGAGCAAAAATATATCATGGAAACAGATGGTGTGAAGGAAGGACTGGTTGACAGTCTTGAGAATTCTTTGGGCAGAGAGAATCAACATACTGATGTGCTGGTTGAGATGGAAAATTCAGGACATCATACTGAAGTGCTGGCAAGGGAGGACAAGGCACTGAGGCCTTATGATTTTTGTTTTAACAAGTTTTTTGTGAATGCAGGTATGGGTGCAGGTACTGAAGAACATTTGACTCAGTTGAGCAGTCAAATAAAGGAGGAAGACGAAGATTCTATGGAAATTTCTAATCCATGGGATGAGGAAATTATGTTGCTGGGGATGATGCTGAATAGTCAAGATTCAGTGCAGAAAGAATCTCAGTTTCAGAATTGGGAATTGCAGATGCAGAGAGATGAAGATAGCAGAAAGAGGTACACAATGTACCAGTCCAATAAGTTGCTGATAGGAGGAGGCAGAGGAGAATTTTTCCATTGTAGAAGACAAGAGGGCATGGATTATTGGGTGGTAGTACAGACAGAGCAAGCAAGAAGTCAGCAAGTGACAATACGAATAGAGAGAGTAAGAACTGAGCAAGCCGTCTTAGCTCAGCAGACAACAAGAAATCAACAGCCTAGAGATTTATTGGACCGAGAAATTGAATTAATGATAAGAATCATGATGAAAGTATCTCAGAGGAAGATATCAACAGGAAAAAGGAAGAGAAGAAACAACAAAATGAAGACAGAGACAGATTGTGAAAGTGCAGCGAGTGGAGCAAGACATCACAAGATATGGAGACCTGGAGAAAAGCAGCAGACAATAGATATTGATGATAACTTGCAGAACAAGGTGTGGGATCCAGGTGGATAAAGATTTGAAATGCATGATCAAGAGATCATGATCATTTTCTACCTTGGGAGTCTGATGCAGGAGCATTAGCTCGGAAAAATACCTTGTATTTTTATTGAACCTAGGGATCTCATGTTTTTGAGATTTTATTAAATTCATGTAAATATTAATATTAGTTTTGAGTGACTAATTATATTTTTAATTAATTATTTGTGAGAATTTGTAAATGTTTCCAAACAACTGGAAACATGAGAGAAATTAGCCTTGAGATAATTTAGAATTAATGATGGAGCCTAAGTTAGAATTAGTTTCAAGGTTTTAGGGATAAAATCTATCTTTTAGGGGTGTTGAGATATTTGGGGATTTGTTGAGATATTAAAGGGATTGAACTCAAATTAGATCATTTTGGAATTTGTATAAATTGATATGCCTCAAAGGAAAATAAAATTAGAAGTGTGAGAGGTGAAATTAGAGTGATTGAGAGCAGGTTTGAACAGCCAAGGCTGTAAGCCTTTGGGAAAATTGTAAGGGCCATGAATGTTGAATATCTAGCCAGGAAGAAAAGTTTGTAATTATTTTCATTATTAATATGATAAGTGTGTTTTAGAGCTTTATTGGTGGATTTAGAAATTGGGTGTTTAAATTTCTGTAACTGGGAAATCGAATTTTCTAATACATCTGTTAGAAACATTTTAAGACCGAATTTATGAGTTAAAGAACTGTATGAAGAAGAACCAAAGATAATTCTGATTTCGTGGTGAACTGGCAGAACTTTGTTTCTGTTAGATTGAATTTGGTTGGTTGTTGACCGCGTTATTAAGTTGAATGTAGATCTGGAAATCGAATGATGGAAAATTGATGTGGAATGTGTTAACTTTGTTAAAGGTTAAACAACGTTTTAAATTTGGTTTGATACGTTAAGTTATGGCTTGGAATTGAATTATTGACACGTAGAACAGGGTAATGGAGTAGTGTTGGCTTAATCGAAGGTGTAACTGGATGTGCCATCGAATGAGGTGTTCGATCAAACAAGTTGACAAGTCGTAATGTGATAACGAATGTTTAAATCCATGTGGGAACTGAAATTGGTGTCAATTGCGTTTATGGACAGACGTGAGAGAAGGCGTAGGGCATTATTTTTAAACACTGTTTATTTATTTGGAATTGAATTAAAATTATTTTAATTGTTGGGTTCCAGAGTCAAGTGAAGGAATCGATATGAACTCATGGCGAATTTGTGACAGTGTGCTATGCATTTACAGGTTCGATTAACTAGTGCTATCACACGATTTGATTGCTTATTAAGCACAAAGGTATGAATCATACCCATTTCCATACAGAACTGAATTAAATGAATTAAAAAAGCAGAAACTGGGAGTTATTGAGTGAAATCGTAACTGAAGTGGAATCTTGAAGATCAAATATTGTTTCTTTTTTGAAATCGAAGTATTAAGGGGAATTGATAATGATTGAGTTTTCAAGAATGCAATGTAAACCTTTGTCATTTGATATAATCGAATTAGTGTGGGTGCTATGCAAATTGTCGGCTGAGTTTGGATATATTTCCCTATTACAACAAGATTCTGATGGTAAGAAAACCTTTTTAGTGGATTTGCGCTCATGCTTCAGAGTAAGTGATCCAGTTGTGATGTTTCAGACGTCGAGTTAGGGTTTGTAAGGCGGCATTTCACATGCTGCACAAGAAATCTGTTGCTTCAGTGATCAAATGAGGCAGTTGGAGCTACTGCTGTGCTCGAAATAAAACTTATCTGTGCTTATTATAGCGCTGGTGTGAATGCCGGAGGAATGGTAAGCACATTTGTTTTTACCGTATCAGACTCTTATTACGTTGACTGAATTGGGCATAGATCGAGGGACATGAAATTTTATTGTGGGCTAATGTTATTTTAAAGGATTTGTGACATTGGAATGTGTAATTCCATACGGGTTGGTTGATTAAACAATGACAAGTTTGTTTTAGAAAAAAAACAAGGGCGCACCTAAATAATGGAAACAAAGTCGATTGTTGAACTTTGGCATTTGGGCTTTACACAGTTTGAGTTTATAAATAAAGAAAATGGTTAGTTGACTAAAGGCTTCTATAAGAATTTTTTTAAAGGTGTTCATAAAGTTTGAAGATTTTATGAAGCATGGTTATTAGCCAAATCGTAAAAGAAAGTGGAGCTTCTACATATGAGAATTGGGTTAGATCTAGATTTTTGGGATTGGATTGAAATTTGGGTTTAATGCATGGAAAAAGTGATTATTGGTTTATAACCATAAAGTGAAATTTGAAGGAGAAAGCTTCCAATATGAAATGGCTTATTAAATTATGGTACAATGATCTGATTATTTAAAAAGAAGCTTCCGCACATATTGTTGTAAATTGCCCAGATTGAAGTTTTGGTTGGAAGTTATTTGAGATTCATTTTGTATATGCATAGTCTTGAGAAGATTCTGGGTTTGCAGGTTCATCCTGCATCAGAAGACAGCCTGCAAAGCAACAAAACCCATGATGGAATCATATAAATAGAATAGACCAACACCACAAATTTTGGGTTGACACTAAACATTAAAATTCTATGAAGAATAATAAACAAGCTAGAAAATTATGATAAACTAGCAATTAGCATATACAGAAAAGCAAAGAACAATTACTAGAAAATTCTACACACAGTAGCTAAATATTGGGGTTTTTGCAACACTTTCTATATTGTTTCGATCTAGATCTTCCCAAGAAAAACAAGTGCATACCTCTTTTTGCACGAGCTAAAGATACACCCAAAAATATCCTCCTAATTTTATATAACTCTTGTAAATAAGGCCCGTGGTTGTGGTTATTCAAGGGTTGGATAAACAGGTTCGGTTGACTGCTTACTACTTACTATTGTAATTGTAGTCAGTAAATGCACGTGATTGATCTTTATGTGATCGAACTCTAGGTTGCCCTCTTATGATCCACGTATTCTTTTGACCAAAATTCGCTCACAGTAATCAAAATGATTGAATCGGTCAAATGACATTCCAACGAAATCAGAATAAAAGCATGTATTGAGAGGTCTATCATTTATAAGCTTCACCATTTATGATACATTCACTGTTGCACACGTATTTTTACATATCTATGAAATGGCATGTTTTATATTTCTATAAAAATTTGGAAAATGTCTCACATACATGGTGTATAAGGAATTCAAGTTTTATTTATTGTAAAAAAATAACTGCTTCCTCCCAACTCCTGCTCAAGGCAGGGACTAGCTGCCTTGCAGCAATCCTTGTTATATTTTGAGTGTGAATTAATTTTTTTATATAAGGTTTGGATTTTATTAAAATTTTAAATTTAAATATGAAGTTTAGTAGGGAAGTTGATTGTGAGATTATATTTTATTAATATTGTATATAAGGTTTGAATTTGGTTAGGTAGTATTCCACATTTTAATAATAGAGTTAACCATATCATTTTAATATTCCAATTAGATTTTTTTTAATTTTTATTATTGATAGTTTAATTATATATTTTTAATATTATTATATGGTTTTACTAATTTAAATTTTCATTTCTTTTAAATTATTGTAGACATATAAGTGATTTTTAGTAAATGTTTGTAGCTCTAAAAAAACTTATTTATTTTATGATATTGTTAGGATTAATGCTTACATTGTTAAATTGGTTTGGGTTTGTTGGAGGTTGTTTAGATATTCTATCAATTTATCTCTACAAGTTTTGAATTAGTTTGATCTCCCTACAACTATATAAATGTAATATATTTGAGATTGAATAGACAAACAATTTTGTGTGTGTGTGTGTGTGTGTGTGAACAATTTTTTTCCTTGGTATTAAAGCTGATAGCTTTGGATTTACTCCTTATGGTAGGGCCTACGAAAATGTGAGAGAGGAGTGAAAGACACTGAATTTCCATGCACTCATTAAGTTGTAGATGTTCAAGAGGTGTTGAATCCCGTGTAAAGGTGAGCCACCAAGATTTGATTGGCATTGGTAACACGATTCCGCCAAGCAATGGCCTTGATGTAGTCCCCAAAACCTACCGACAATTGATGCTCCATGGCTAGTGTGTAGATGAGAGACACCCATATTGATCTCGTGATGATGGAATTCCCAATGCATATGGCACCAAATTCTCCCTTAGCATAGGTGGAAACTAATTTGATTGTGATCACATCCATAATGGGTCATTTTGTAGTAGAGCCTTTCACGTAAAGGAGTGATCGTAATGGTGGTTGGAAATGGCATCTTTGGAGTAGAATGATATTTGAATTTGGCTCAATGATCTTATTAAGTAAAGGTCACACAATCAGAGAATTGTTGACATTGGGGTTGGGCCTCATGATTTATATCTTAATCAACCATCTTTCTCTTATGCCAATTTACTGTAATATTTTGTCTTACTAATTACCAAGTACTGATCAATTTTTCCAAATTGGTAAATATGGGCATGTTTTCGCATACGGAGTGTTTGGAAAACTATCAAGGTTCATGAACATTAAGACCACAATCCATTTTTAATTATTGAATGCTCGAAAATTGTTGCTATTGTGCATAGAGGGAGTGTTTCCTGTAGGAAATCGTAGATTGATGAGCTAGAAAAGGAGAAGTCACCATCGGTTTTGCCACTACATAAGGTAATCATTTTGAATATCAATAAATTTTTCTTTTTCATGGTCATAGATTATGTAAGTGTTAAAAAGTTTAATGACCTTAGTTTTGATACATGGAAGGTAAAAATTCAAATGAAATTGATGCATAAGAATCTATGAAGTACAGTAAAGGGAACATAACCAAAATGTGCAAAGGCTAAGCTATAAATTGAATGGGAGAAAAGGGAGGAGAAATATAAGTCTAGCATTGGATTTTCTCTCTCTAACTCTCACCTACACCTTATAGTTTTAGAAGAACTAGCTATACAAATAGGGTAGGAATTCATTAAGTTTTTTGGAGGAAAAGTTGTAGATGCTATTTTTTCCTTAAAATTACAGTTGTTCAAATAAATAATGCATGATGGGACATCCTTTTATACTCACATAAATGATATAAAGTCATTTATAAGGCTTTTGGAGATAATTGGTTCTAAAATATATGATGAAGATGAAAAGATGATTTTATTAAACAAATTATCTTCAAATTATGATAATATTATTTTTATTTTCATTCAATTTTCCTCTCAAAAAATAAATGGAATGATAAGAGTGACACTCTTAGTAGAATAAAAGAGGATAAAATAAGGAGATGCATAGGATGATTCATAAATTGAAATTGCACTATTTTCCAAGGGAAAGATGAATAAAAACATGGGTTCATTTAAATACTTCTATTTATGAAGACATGAACATACAACATTGAATTGCAAAATCCATGCCAAAGGTATTTTAAATGGAAAATTAAAAGGATGAGCCAATATAGCTAGTTGGGAAGACTATCAAGATGTCATTCGTGAAGACTCCTCGGATATTGACAAAAATGATGACTTAAATACATAGTCTCTCAAAATTTTGTAGAATATATCTATGAGTTATATTTGTTATATATATTTTTGTTTGTAAAGTTATATGATGAAGAACATCTGATAAAATAGAGCAACATAGTTTAAATTGGTGGTTCTTGGAACTTATAAATCCTAGAACATTTCACTAGTTTGATTATGTCTACAATTTGTTACTATTTATGGTTTTTGGAATTTGGAAAACCAACAACATCTACTAGATACACTTTTTGATCCTTGTGTGTTTATAAGTTTGTGCAAAATATGTCAATTTTTTAGATTGATTGTTGAATAGATTTAATATTATGATATCTTTCCTATATGACTCGTCAACGCAATGCATATGTCTTCGTCGTATGGGAGTTTATCAATAGAATGATTTAGTATCAAGACTAGTTCTTTGGCATAGCGACTAATGAAATTATGTCCTGAATTGTTGATCCAACAAATACATCATTAATGGTGAGAAGCAATTGTATCTTAAATTATTCAAGTGGTAGTTTGAAGTTTGGGGTGGAGAAAGAGCATAGTGTATGAGATTTCAAAGTGCATAAAAATGCTGATGAAGATCATTTTGAAATATGTTCATTTGACTTCAATATTGTTCTTTAGAATGTAAGCATTGAAGTAGGGTGTTAGGATTAATGTTTAAATTAGTAAATTGGTTTGGGATTTTTGGAGGTTGTGGAAATATTCTCTCGACCTCTCTCTCCAAATTTGGAATTAGTTGGATCTCACTCCAACTTTATAAATGTAATATATTTGAGATTAAGTAGATGAATAGTTTTGTCTGTGTTATATAGATTAATTGTTATATTAAGATTAAATTTAGATTGGTAGTATTCCACATTCTTAATAATAAAGTTGAATAAATAATTATTGCATCCCATTTACATTGTTTTTATCTTCTATTATTATTATTATTATTGATATCTTAATTTCATATTTTTAATATTATTGTACTATTCCACTAACTTGAATTTCCATTACTTTTAAACGAGTGTTGCATATAAACTAAATACTTTTAAACTAGTGTTGTTAAGTTATGATGAAATAATGTTTTCCATCCAAATACAATTTCAAGAATGATTGTGATCTTTTGTTATTTAAAATATATTTTTGAATGCATAAATAGATTCAATACCTTTAAAAAATGGATGTTGACTCGAATTCTGCAAATTAAACAATTTAAACTCAAATTTTTAAAAATGTCTACCTAATTTTAGTTAAAATAAAAAAAAATTCCTCATGATACATCTAACAATGACAAGATTTAAAAATATCATAAAAATTAATTATAACTGTATTTTAATTTTTTTACTATTAATTTTGACAAATAGGTTTGTCAATTTCAAGATTAGGCTTGTCAATTTAAAAATAGACATTCCATAATTGTAATTTAATTATCAACAATTATTAGGTGGATGGTAAAAATTTAAACTCCATGAAATATGTTGGAATATTCATAGATTAAGGGTTAAGATTTGATTTCAAAGTACCTATCCTCTTCTAATTAATTTATCTTGAAATATTGGGCATGTGGCATCGGTAAGTCATGGTGTTGACTAAGTGTATTTTTTTTTTAAGTAAGTTAGGATCATTATATTATAATATAAATAGAGATTACAGCATAGAGGCTCGAAGACTTATGGCTTTGAGATACCATTGGCCTGCTTCTTTTCGAGCTTACAAAGGACTTAGTTTGACTGAGCTGAAAACTAGCTAGATTTAGAACCACCTTAGTCTTTAGACAGAGCATCGTGGCTACCATGCAGGGTTTCCCTTGAAGACAAAACCTAAACAAAACTGTGCTGAACAAAACTGTGCTGACGGCCAGAATGGCCTCTTACAAGCCGATTGCTATTGGAAACCAACATAAGTACAGAAATAGAGGGAAATAGGTAGACCAATCGAAAAAACACAAACAGAAACTGCTGAACCATTAGAGAGTAGGAGTGGAAGCTCCGGAGTGTCCCGCCTCGCCTGGATTCGTGCCCTCACCGCTTGTCATTGGAGCTCGGGGCTTGAAGCGTCTGATAACAGTGGCCTGCGAGTCATCCGTGGGAATCTCGATGGAGACATGGAGGATATGGTGGAGGTATATTTCGAATCGTCGGACGAAATTCTCCAGTGCCCTGCCATGCTGGCGGAGTTCCTCTGCTAACGAGTTGAAAGCAACTTCCAATTTGTCAAGGCGAGTTGTGTTCCATGCTAATGCCATGGACGTGGCCGCAAATGTTTCCTTTACCGCTGCTCCCTGTATGGCTATCGCTTTGGCCAGCATTGTTTTCACCTGCCAAGCTACAACTTGGGTTTGAAGAAACTATGTTTGCCGCGTGGAGGGAGTACCTAGATTGACGAGCCAATCAACTTCCTCACTAATGGTGTTATCATCTGTCTTTGTCCGAGCAAGTTCCACTTCCTCTTCCAAAACCTCGATTGTTTGCTTGCCGCGTTTAGAAACGGAGGCTTCATAGCAGTCCTTGGCCCTCTTGAGGGCCTGTGAAGCTTTTATGCTACGTAAATTTAGATCAGCCATGGCGTTTTGGTCTGTGAGAGCAGAGATATCGCTCAGAAAACTGGAACCTAAATCAGACAGTGAGCAGAGAGGCCGCTTTCCAAAGAAACGAATGAGAATGAAAGGCCGAGCAGTTGTGTTAATAAAGAGGTTGGAGTCGAGGGGATGAGCACTACTTAGTGGCCATTTAAGGCCATAATGCAGGGCATGTTTCCAATTGGTCCTTCCGTCAAAGCTGGGTGGATGATCAGGGATTTCCGTCCTACGATCCGACCTTTCACACGCTAGAAATCTCCGCTTAATACGTTTGGTAATGCTCTTTCCTTTGCTATCATTCCCCCTCATTAAGGATCGTTGAGCCCAAGGGTGTCTTGTCATCCGATCCAGCTTGTGCCGCCTAACGTGCTCAATCAACATACCGTTACTCCTGATCTGCTGATGACAGATGACCTGTCGTTCGTCCTGCGGACGTACCCACATTTAAGTCTTGCCTTGAGATGGTGTAGCATTGATCCCAAAGCTGTTCATTCGTAAGATCCTGCCAACACGTGTCCCAGGCATTTGTCGGGTTGTCAACAACATAGTTCGCAAGGTGGTCCGCGAGCGAGTTGGCCTTCCTTCGCACAGATTGAAGTATTATACTGTTGAGGGAGGCCAAGTGCTGTGCCATGATCTCCATGACCGCATCTAACCTCCAGTGCGTTACTGCTTTGCTCGGCTTCGTTCCATACTAGATTTTCCTGAGTGTGGTTATGGCTAGTTGGGAGTCGCCTTCTACAATGACCAGACCTTTGCCAAGTCGAATTAAGAGTCACATCCCCTGTTCTAAGGCCGTGAATTCGACATCGTCATTTGTGGTTTCACCCATATTCCTGCTCAGGATATGTATAATGTTTCCCGTGTCATCTCGTAGAACACCACCTACCCCAGCTGGGCCTGGGTTTCCTCTCGAGGTGCCATCGAAATTAAACTTACAGTATCCTTGGGGCAGACATTGCCATACTGCAGGAGGAGGAGCAGGTCGAAGGGAAAATTCCTTCAGGAGATGTTCCACTGAGTCGATAAGCCCGAAGGTGCCTAGAATTCTGCGGTCGTTGGGAGAAATTGTTTCAGCCTTCTCTTCTTTACACCAGGTGTGGGTTGTTTCTGTTAACCCCTGCATAATGACAATTTTTAAATCATCGATTTTCCGAATATTGTGCTTTTGAAAAATACGATTGTTTCTTTCTTCCCAGAAATTCCAGATTAGGAATCCTGGACTATTTCTCCATAGAGTATTTACCATGGTGCTGTTAGAGTAGTGTGAGCGCCAGTTGGTTATAGTGTCGTGGATGGAGTTTCACTGTCTGTCCGACTGGCAGAATATTTCTTGAAGCCAGTCCCATAGATTTTTTGTCCAGACACAATCATTGAAAAAATGATTGATGGTTTCCTCCTATTGCTCACACATGGGGCATCGGGAGGGCCCTATGAACCCTCTCTTTGTAATATTTTCCCAGGTTAGGACCTTCCTGTTTTGAATGAGCCATAAAAACGCTTTAATTTTGGGCCATAGACTTCCGGCCCAGACATTGTTATACCAAACTACCTTGTCACGCTCCTCTCTATTTTCCAAGTAGTGACGAGCTTCCTTTAGGTTGAAGGAGCCTCCTGTGAGCTTGCCCCAGCGAAGGATGTCTGGTCCTTGCATTTCCATGATTACTCTCTGCCTGAGGGTAGCGTTGAGGGTGTTGAGAAGATTCTTCAGGAGTTCATCAGAAGGGGGGGGGGAGTTGGATTCCAACTTCTCCATTGCTGTGGCTCCCTGCTCTGAGCCCAGTAATGATGAAATTTTAGTTTATCCTTGTCCTGAAACCATTGCTGCAGAGGTTGAAGATTAGGGGATTCAATTTTCGGGAGCTGTTGCCAAGCGTCCTCCCAGAAAATAGCATTGTGCCCATTTTTGATCTCCCAAAAACAGTGCTCTTGAATAATATGCCGACTGGCTCGGGCCATGTTCCAGATAGGGGAGCCTGCAGGGACGTCGGTTATTCTGACCAGCTCCTCTTGTTGCCACTGCGCAGCATATTTAGCTTTCCAGAATCGTGCCCACGGGGTGTGCGGCTCTGTCAGCCATCTCCACCATAGCTTGGCGCCACAGGCCTTGTTGGTTGTTCCTGGATCCTGCAGCCCCATCCCTCCAAAGCTTTTGGGCCTACAGAGTTTGTCCCATGCTGCGTGTTGACTGAGTGTATTGTAACAAAAACTATATACAAATTAAATGAGGGCTTAATGCACGTGGAACTATTTTGTTTGGGAGGAATTTTAAAACCTAATATTGATATATATGCTTCAATATTCCCTTGGAATCACTTCAAACTGATTTTTGAAACAAAACTTTTGCAATTTTTAAAAACATAAACACATTTTTCTTTCTTTTAGGAGCTTGATTTTGCAATGGTTGTAAGTATGAAATTTTGGATCTCCAGGGTTGAAAGTTCAGTCCATTTGTATCCCTCTAAATCTTCTTTCCAATTCCACAAATAAGACCAATATTGGATTCTTCAATATAGAGTTATGCCAAATGTTTCATGATGATCTGATTATGGACTCATTTAGTAGAGCGAAGCTTTACGAGATTCCACATGTCATTGTTTCAACATTCAACCCTGAAATTACTCCAAGAAAAACTACAGTCTGTGAAATTTCGATAAATTTTTACTGAATTCAAATCTGATTCTTGAAATGAAAGTTATGACGATTTTCCCTTGGTCACCTGTTTGAGATGAAATTATGGAGCCTGCAAAAGCTCCAAATTTTTCAAATCATATCTTCAAAAATATAGAGAACTAAGCTCTGAAAATTATATATGAGGTTCACCAGTATTTCGACTCCACACCGTTTCAATTTCATATTATGAAGTTTCATAGAAAAAAAATTATAGCGAAAATTCCAGATTTCTTGTTTGAAGAACTAAAACTGTAGAATCCAAAGCTCCCATACGAAATGTTATGCAATCAACTCACAAAATAGAATAAAATATAGATCAAAAAATTAAAAATTATCCTCTTCGAGGGGGAAACCTCCTTTAAATTATATAAATCAACAATTCTAGGATGATTCAAATGATAAAACCTCCTTTATATATATATATGAGTCTAAGGGGTCACAATAGAATCAGAGCCAACATAATGTAAGGGAACAACAATAAAATTATTGTGCTTCTATGGGGCACAATAACCACAATATGAGGACTACATGGGCACAAAAATAACAATAACGGGGCTACACTAACACTAACAATAATAATAAGGGGATACACTATTATTATAGGGACCTAATATAAGTAGAAGGCATGACACCTATTTTGAAGCCCATAAGGCGGGAAACATTGGTCTGCACAATTACTGGGTATTGAAAAGGAATATTTGGGATTTGGTTCCATTGGTAGAGATGCCAGAGGCTAAAGAGAAGAAATCTAGAATATTTTTGAATTCTAGAGCTTCTTTAAGGGAGGTATTGTCCATTAGAATTGTGTCATACAAAATTGTTGATGGTAAGAACACATTCCTCAAAATTTAGAGGGATGCCACGACGTTTACCAGTAGCTAAGGTTTTCTTGAGAGACTGACGTAACCCTTCTGCAGCTAGAAGGAAGATATAAGGAGATATAAGATCCCACTACCAGATCCCTCTAGTGGGTGAGAAGGTGGGGTAGGGATCACTATTTATAAGGACATAGAAGACGACCTTGGTTATGAGCGACATGACCCTGTGGATCCAGAACTCATAAAATCCAACAACAAAAAGAATATGATAGATACATTTCCAACTTCTTTCTCAAATGCTTTTGACATGATAAGTTTCATTAACATAACTAGTTTTTTCATGGCCTCTAGAGTATGAATATTCTCTTGAACCAAAATTAAGTTGTCTAAGATCTGACACCCCTCCACATATTCAGTATGCTCTAGAGATATGATGGTAGGTAGAACCAACTTCAACCTATTTTCAATGGTTTTATAAATTATTTTGTAGATTACACTACATAGAGAAATTGATCTATAGAGGCATCTTTCTAAGATTTAGGCATACGATAGATGAAGGTAGTGTCAAATGTAGAAAGGAGAGAAGATATACAACGTGCGTTTTCCACAACTTCTGAGACATCATACCTCAGGATGTGCCAATAGACTTGATAGAATTCTATTGTTAAGGCATAAGGGGTGAGTGCCTTGTTTTTTGGCATGCTCATAACAATATATTCTACTTCTCTGAAGGACACTTCGCGAGATACCTTTGTGTTATGCTATTTCGACACCAATTTGGGTTTGTGCTAAATAATTTGATTACTTTCAACCCTTCTTCCATTAACTGGTTCCATCAGTAGATTTTGGAAGTGATTATGCATCGCTGCTGAGATTTCATCTTGTTCTTCCAATATTTGCTGAGACACATCTTGAATGAAATGGATCTTATGTTGCTGCATATATTGTATCATGTATCTATGGAAAAATTTTGGATTATTTTTACCTTCTTGCAGCCATTTATTATATATATATTTTTTATACATAATTTCCTTCGGTTGTATCCTTTCCCTATGTTGTTGTGCTAATTCCTTTTGCTTTTCTTTAAGCTCATTTGTTCCAACCTATGCTATCATTCGTTGCTTCACCTATTACATTTCGTTCTCAATATTCCTTTTTTCTTCTTGAATATTCCCAAAGTGCGTAATGTTCCATGATTTCAATTTTTGCTTGATGCATTTAAGTATTTGTTGAAAGCAAAACATTATTCCTCCCTGTAGGACTGATGATTCCAACCACAATTTTTCCATGTTTGAATTAAATTGTGGATGCTGAAGCGAGAACACCTCAAACCTGAAAGGTATGTTCGGGGGAGTGTTGGACCATTTTAGCATAAGTCTAATGGGCTAGTGGTCAGAGCCGTGGCTAGGAAGAATGATTTCTTCTCCATCCAAGTTTGTCAAATATAAGGATTCTGATGCCAAGAAACGATCTAATCTGTAGGCCACTTTATTTCCCCCTCCCTTCGATTGTTCCAGGTATGGGTGCCATTTGGGGTAGGGATATCCACTAACTTATGATCCTTTATGAATGAGTTGAATTGAGTGGCTTATTCATTTGTTCTTCTAACACCTCCCTTTTTTTCATTCAAAGACCTGATCATGTTGAAGTCACCTCACAGGATCCACTTTTCTTTTCCAATTAGCTGGGCCAAGGATTACAAGTTGGCCAATAGTTTCCTCTTATCTTGAGTCGCATTGGGGCCATAGATCTTTGAGATGTACACTGCTTGGAAGGAGCCCACAGGCTTAAAAAGAGTAATAGGAATTTGGGGGAATGAACGTGAGTCCTTCAAAACCACCATGGATGGATTCCAAAGGATGGTTAGCCCACCTAATGCCCCCACTACGCAATGACTTATGAGTTCACAGTTCTTCCAAAATAAGGAAACTATATTCTTTAGTGTTTCATAGTTACATTTAGTTTCCTGTAGTAGCATGATATCTAGCTTTTCTTGTTGGATTTTATTTATGAGGAGCGTGCTTTTGATTTTCCATTGAGGCCCTGAATATTCCAAAAGACGATATTCATTATTTGGGGGTGGGGTGAAAATGTGTATCAATGGGAGCTACCCTCCTTGTATTAGCTATATATTCCCCCATGTCTTGAAGATGTTTCCCATTCGATCTTCTGCACTTTTTGCTAAAATATTTTGGAACTACTACTTGATCCTCAAGAGAATTTCATTTTATTCCTTGTGAGGAACTCATTATGTTGAGGGAGGAAACATTACCTTGATTATTGACTCGGTTTAGGAGGAGATCGTGATGCCGCATGTATGCCCCCTCTACCAGTTGCACTTGATCCTCCATGATAGAGTTTGAGTCCTTGGATTTCCACTCCTCCGCTATCTGCTGAAATTTTACTTCATGTAGCTCTGAATCCAAGATGTTCTATTCCTCCATTGGGGTTGGGCATTTTACATATTTCATTGAGGTGTCATCCCCAACCTTGTGTTGGAGTTATCAATTTGTATTGAATTTCTCATTAGTAATTCCCCCCTTGGATGCATCGTGTTTAGATTGATTTTCCTCCTCTGCTTGGGTTTGAGGGTTGTCCTCTGGGAGATTTTGGAGAATTCCAAATTGGTTATGCTCTTGTTGTTATTTTTCCTTGTTATTGCATCTCATTTTGTGTATTGTTATTTTCTTGTTATTAACTGTAATAAACCATTCTGAGGCTACTGCTTGATCTTGATACAAATTTTCTTGTTTCTTCTGTTGTTCTAAGATGACTAGACAATCTCGGTATAGGTGGCCATATTTATGGAATTTTTTGCATCAGAAATGTATTTTTCATAATCAATGGCTTGTTCCCAGATGATGTTATCACAACTCAGTAATATGATTGCACACATAGGCTTAGTGAGATCCATGTAAACCAAGATTCGTGCATACGAAGTGTAGCGTGCCGCCTTAGTGGTTTTTGACAACATTATATATTCTCCTAATTTTCTTCCAATCCGAGCTAGAATCTCTGGATCCTAGTAATCTTGTGAAAAAAAATATAAGTGGATAGACACTAGAAGAGTAGATAATTCTTCTTTCTCAGGGTTAAGTCTAGGCACCCATGGTTTCAAGAAAATACTTGTTGCATTCATGAGGTAAGGGCCTCCTTGAAAGGTTGCATTATTTTGGTCGAATCTCGAGCTCCAAATCTCCCTTTAGGTGCCAATTTTTCCTTATCAAGTTTATTAGAACCTTTCTGAAGGCCATGGCCCTACAAATTTTCTTATAAGGGCGTATTCCTTCATGTGCTCAACCATAACACCTAGATTTTCTATCGGCATTTCCAGAAGAGGTTTATCCTTTGTTGATGTCCTACACAACCCATTTGACCCCTCAGTGAGTTTTCCATTCATGTTAACTTGGGATTGAGCATTGTCCCCCTTCTGCACTACCTCCTCGGAAGACCATAAACATCCATTCAGATCCATCAGGGAAAAACGAATTCCATCCACCTACAAATCCCCCTTCATAGCTTTCCATATAATAATAGATAAGGAGAGACTTGGATTTCAAAAAGTAATCCAAAAAAAACATGATTTAGAATCCCACTGTAGTTTTACTTTACGGTGCTTAGGTCTCGCTAAAGGAGAATTGGAACATAGGCTACCAAAAAATCTCAATTTTGGACATACGAGATAGTATTAAGTTTAAATTTTATTAGTATTGGTTGGGGTATAACTATTTAAAGTGATTGATAGATTTGGTTTCTTGTGGGTAGTTTGATGCTATCCAATATTATATTATTATCTGTAACCGACTTGTTTTTCTATTTTCTATTAAATAAAAAATAGGAAAATTTTGCTAAATTAAAAAAAAAAATAGTTAGTTTTGTAAGATTTTTTATTTTTTCTATGTGTATTTGTAAGAACATTGAAATTTAATGGAGCTTCACACTACGATTTGGAATATGCAAGAATAATGAACTTTCTCTAATGAAGTGACCCTCCTTATTTAATACGATTTGATTTACAAAATGAACGGACAAAGTACGAATGATCACCACTGCAATGAAACATTTATGGAGGCCCTAATTTTTGAGAAATACCTGGACTTCACTTCTGTTGGGCTTGCTGGAGTTCTGCTGGTGAACTGCTACAACAAATCCTCCTTCCTTCAGCTTCTTTGACACCTTCAAAGACCCTGGATAAGCTCTGATACCATTTTGGAATTTATGATAATTCCAGAACAAACTCAGAGAGAATGATACTATCCTTCTAACAAAGAGAATTAAAAAAATTTGGTCACTACCAGACAGAGGTTTCACAAAAAAACTTCTATTCTATTCACTGTAAAAATCTATTACAAAAAAAACTTGTCTTCCTCCTCTGAGGGATTACACAGTGACTGCTGCAAAACGGAGTGCTTAAAAATGCTTTGTCAGTCTATCTTTTGCCTTCAGGCATACGCTGTTTTTTAATAATACACTGATGTATATATCTTTTACATTGCACACCTCTCGGGCATTTTCAAAGTATATATATGTGGCGCAATTTAAAACAAAAAACTTAAAACTAACTATTTATAATACATATATATATATTGTAAACCTATGGTTTTAAAATATATTGTATTAACCCATATGACTACGGTTAAAATTTTACTGCCGCACCTATTAAAATAAAACATTACAATTATTGTTTGCGATCATATGGCGCTAGTGGACCCCACCGGACTTCAACCAACAATTAAACGAAATGCATAAAGAAATCGCGTCACAAAACCTTATGACGTCACCCGGCTCAGAAGTTGTGCGAACGAAATCTAATTGGTCGAGAGGTGGGGCCCGCAAAATCCAACCATATTATAAACCATATTTAAGAAGTTTTCACGTAACAAAAGTCCCTACTGACGTCAGGCCCATTTGTGATGCGAAAAACTTTACACTACATTTTATAAAGGGTTTCGGGTCCGAAATTGAGGGTGCTGACGTCGGCACCAAAACTACATGATAACGTGCGATTGGTCCACGTACTGCGAGCTGTGATGGCATGTGGGACTGACTCTTCGTTGATTACAAAGAGATCTCAACGAGCGCGATACCCTTCTCATTCGCTGGCAGTGGTGATGAGGTTATTGAGTTGGCAAGTGGGATCCACTTCCAACGTGGCCCCAAATCAAAAACTTAAAACAAAAAATCTTCCTGCGTACCAAAAACAAAGACTCTGTTTTCCAAATGACTGTAAGGTATGTTTAAAAAATCAGAATGACTATTCAACATAAATAACAAGCGGCTATTTGTTAAAAACATGAAGACAAAAATGGAAAGCGACTGTTGCAGAGCCTGGAAGCTGCTTCTGCACAATACAATTAAACAAGGACCTCTCCTGCTGTCCTTTTGTTCTCCTGCACAGAATCAACAGGTGGATTTATATTTTCAACACTCCTTAATTGTTCTTTGAGGTTGCTCCAGTCCTTACCGCATTTCCTCAAATATTCAAGCTTTTACGCCCCAGTATCTTTGTCGGTATATCTGCAATTGCTCCTGAGTCTTGCAATGATCAGACAGGACTATGGCTTT